>CAEFZY010074115.1:0-22727 GCA_903066815.1 Brachyrhaphis roseni
ATGTGCAGTCCTAGGCACAGCCAAGATACTGCGCAGAACCCTCAAGCTCCCAGGCCTCTGGTAGAGGACCCGAGCTAAGAGGAAGAGACACCACCCACGGTGGGTGAGAAGGGAATTTTTTTTTTTTTTATGCGTAACAAAACACAAAATCTGCAGGTTGCCAAAAACATTTTGACGACAGTGCTGTTAGGTCATTTTCCTCCCCCACACTTTTTATGAACATTTTTTCTTGTGGAAACTGGTTACAACTGTGTTTTTGATGCTTTTGCAGCAGTTACGTGCTGCTCTGTCTTTGTTTTCTACAAATGTGTTCTTGAATTTCAAGGCCAGACAGTCATGAGCGAGAACCCAGCTCTTGCCAAGCCGGAAGAGCAGTGAATTTTGGCAACAGAACAAAGGAAGCTAAACACAAATTCTCTGGAAAAACCTCTGTTTTTTTTTTTTAATTTTTTTTTTATTTTAATCAAAACATAACATTCTACCACTTTTTGCTGAGATTTGAAATGTCTTGAGGTCGCTCTCATCTAGGATAATGTTTTGATGTCGTGGAAATTTCTTTGACAAATTGTTGATTGTTGATTGATCTGTGAAAGCTGATCTGCCATTCAAAATACCGGTAGTTGATTTAAAAATATATATAATTTAAAGCCTGGATCCAGCTGTTGTAACTTCATCAGGTTGCGTGGAGGAATTTGAGAAAACAGAAACCGCTTCTTCTTTCATCACAAAGAAGAGAAACAAAAACAGCAAAATGCACCGCCTTTCAACGTTTATGATTGGACGAAAGATCTGTGATTGACGCAGGTTTAGGGTTTGAGAATGCTGTGCATTACTTACTGTGTAATTTTCATATTCTGGCGAATTCACCCCCACTCTTGGCACATCAACAGTAGAGAGCAGGGTGTTAGAGCAATTACCCTGAAAACATCAATATTGAAGTTTTGTCAGATGCACTGACACAATGAAGCAGATTACTTGAAATGTACAACGGAAAATATTAATTTCCATTCACTTTAACACATAAACTTGGTTTGGTAATACAATGACAGAAAGCTCTCCATATTGCCTACATGTCAGAGGTTCAAAATTCTAATTATGCGAGAAAAACGAAGGTAATTCCTCACCTCAACTTTGAAATTCATCATCAGGTGCTGTCTAGCGCCAAAGTTACACCAAAAGGCGATCGGTCTTGCGCTTACTTGAGGCAGGTGGGTGACAGTCGCTCCTATCAGCAGCAGCAGCAGTCCTGGAGCAGCACATGGTGGATGTAAATCAGGAGCTGCCATCCAGCTCATTTATGCTGCACCGCAGTATAACCTGTCTGCATTTGTTATTGTATGTACTGCCTCCCCCCGTTTGTGGTTAATAGTCTGCCTTGAAGTCAATAGGATGAACAGTATCACTCATGCTGATACTGTCGTTATTGCTTCCTGCCAGAATTCCACCCACAGATCTTGCCTCAACAAGTTGCTCTGTCACTTTCATAGGTGTCTCTGCTCACGTGTTTTCTGCTAAATTAGGCAGCTGTACTTAAATGAATGTGCTTAAAATTGAATGGGTTTAGGAACTCATACTAGCAATTCCCATTAATAGGCATGGGGATTTTAACAATACCAGTAATGCGTCAGGAAACCCTATGATATGTAGGGAATCCCCTTTAAAAGTAACACATAAAAAGCTTTTGTCTGTGTTAATTATAATACGTAGCAAATTGGTAACATCATTCCTTATATAAAAGTTTACATATATACTAACCCTTGTCATAAAAAAGGAAGATAACTTACTGCTATAAGCCATAACCCGTCCTTGAAGGCATGGTGTCTCTCAATTGTGGTCGTTTGGCCCCCATCGCTCTTCCATGAACTTTCAGAAGAATCACCTCAGGTCACAGTGAGGCGAAAGTCATTCTATTACGTTCAGGAAGTTTTTTTATGCCCTTAAATCTCAATCAGATCGACACCTAAAACACCAGGTGGAGATGGTGCTGAACAGCATTCACCTCCACAAAGATTCGAGAAAATGCTATGTCGTGAGTGACGTGTGTTACTGCATGACTTCTCAGAGTGTGTAGACTGTCTGTTTGTCTAAGCCTAAAGTTAATGTTTCACCCTGTGTCACCAAAACAAATAAAACTGAAATCGTACTAACCTGGTTATGTTGATGCTGATTTGCTATGTCATGTTTGAGACAACGTTTGACCATATTTGTCTGTCTGTCGGTTTAGTTTAATTAGCATAGACGGTACCCACAGCTCCAGCACTGTCTATGCTACTTTCATAATCACTGGCATGACTTGCACAGATTTTTGGCCATGTTTACAAAAGAATGTGACATTATGAAAATTGTAATGGAAATCTTCCTTTAGGACAAATGCAAACAAGTGTGTAACAGCCAAGGCAGCAACAGCAATGTTTAGATAGTGAACAGATGCTTTGTTTGTGTAATATAAGCCCATATTATCCACTTTGCCTCAAAAAGGCAGAAATAACAGTGGCAAACAATGCACAAGGTTTTCATTGCAGACATTTTCTATAAGTGACTCATGGATGATAACTTGGCTAGGCTCCAAAAAGAGTCATCTATTGCTGAAGGAGTTACATTAATCCATTTTTTAATCCTCTTTTAGGCTGTCCAGGAACTTACAGGGACTAGGGGAACTCTAAAACACACAGGATAGCCCAGAATTGAAGTTTCTTTTTTCTAGCCAGGTAGGTTTAACCTTATAGATAGTCATCCTTACATCAGAACAACAAACAAACAAAAATGAAGTTTATTCAGATATTTTGCAGATCCATCTTTTTTTTTTTTTATCCTGGACCACACATAATACTGCCTTTTTAAGATAAATTTCACTTTATGCAATATGAAGTCTTGTAATTGGCCTCTGTCTCCTTAAGAAGCTCCTACTCCTTCCTATGCTCCACTTTCAGCGTTTCATCACAACAGTGTCTCTCAGTTATGCCGTTTTCAGAAGTTTTTAAGAGTGTTAGACTGAGAAGTAGTTCAAATGACGAGCACACCAGAATTTGCAGATCCACCAGGTGTTTGCTAATTGGTGCTACCGCTAGTTTGGAGGAGCAGAGTGGGGGAGTCGCGGGGGAGGTTTGAAGCAGAAGCTCAGTTAGAGACTGCGGCTGTAAGAAGAGCTTTGTGAGAGCAAGCATTTAGGCACCCCCAAATTGTTGCCATGGGAGATTAAAGCACTTCTCAAACATGTATGAAAGACTCAAAGCAACAATTCAGGTTTGTTTTTGATGAGGGGATGCATAATATAATAACAAGATCAAAGAAGTCAATTTTACATAATAGTCCCTCTTTAAAAACTGAACTGTGAGACCATTGCATCATTTCATTGGTTATGTTATTAGTTCCTATATTTTTACTGTTTACTTTTAATAGTTTATTAGTTTCGTCATTTTATTGTTTTCTTAGTAGTTTAATTTGCACACTCATAGCTTAGCGAGTTTGTTTAAACATTTAACTGTAGAGTTTAATTGTTTTTGTTAAGAAACTCTTGTATATTTGAGAGAAACATCTGTGTTTCTGTTGCATCTGGTGGTTCAAGGAACACCATCCAGTACTGGACTTATACCTCTTGATATTTTATTGTGCCTTGAATTTGTAATTTTGATCTAAGTGTCTTGTTTTATTAATAACAATTATTTTTTAGTTTTTCATGACCAAAACAAGTCTCCTATTGTGGCACAACTTAGAAGAATAAACTATTAAACATAAAGGAATTAACTAACATGACAACATACACAAAAACAACAAAGCAAGCACCAAAGGAATGTGGCAGTTTCACTTAAAAGCCTGTAAGCCATGATCAGTGAAATCTAATACTGTCTTCTACAGGTTTTTCTTGACAGACACGTCTGTCTCTGAAACATATAGCACAATGTAGAGAAAGTTGTTTCTCTTAATCATCTCCAGCAGTACATGGAGTCTCTTTTACATTGTAAATGTCATTGAAAAGGAATAAAAAATGTTGGACTCTTAGTGAGCATAAACATTTGTTTAAAAAAATAATTAAACATGTCTGGATCTGCAAATCAAGATCAGATTCTCTCTTTTCGATAGTTTTTAGGCATACTAAAGCTTTCCACTTTTTCATGCCACAACCTGTTGTAACTTTACATTGTATTTTGTAACAATGTAAAGTTACAAATACATTGTAACTTTGTATTTCAGGACAAAGTACTTATGAACACACAAGGTGAGAAAGGTGTGAAAGTTTAACCAAAGATTTCCTCTCTTCCTACTGTTATCTTTTGCATCAATGTTTGTTGTGAAACTTTTACTTGTAGGATATTGCACAATGTCTTGGAATCCTTAACAAAGGTCATAGGCATGTTGTGTCGGGAAATAGTCACTTACTCCAACAAAAAAAAAAGTATAAGCTGTTTGTGTCATGTTACACACATAAGTTTTATCTGATTTTGGAACAGCAAAATTAAACTTGAATTGCAAGCAGCTATCAAAGGGTTTCAAAGCCAACCCAGCAAATCCACCCCTCACCCTGCCTCCCAGCACACTCTCATCTCCGCGTCTGCTCAGCAATGACTCTTTGCATGTCAACCAATTTGGGAAACTGCAGGAGAGTGTTACATTTTGGAATATGTCATGGTTATGGGCAATTGAAAACATTTTTTCTTTTTTTTTTTTCTTTCTTCCTTCAATGATGCACAGATTTCCAGGCTGATTAGAGTTGAACATGAGAGACTAACACTTCTGGAAAATGACTAAGGAAAGCTTATCTGTTTCAGAATCTTTCAAAGATTTTTTTTTTTTTCCATATTGTTTTGTCACTGTGTCTTGAAAATATTATGTTACCTCAGATGGCATCAGATAAGTGTCCTAACCTGACATTATGTAAGACCGGAAAGACAAAAGGGAAGGTACGTTCAAATAAATCAGTTGACATGAAAGCCAGCAATCAGTGAGTGAAAGAGATGTGGTTAAGTGCTGGGAGTTTGAATGCTGGACGATGGTGGGAGGAAAAATAAATTAAGTATGGCACAGAGAAAAGAGGAGGATTAAGCATAAACAGGGAAACTGAGAAATCAAATCTAAGCAAGACAGAAACAAACTAAGCATAACAAATAATAAACATGATATAACTAAAATAACTAAGAGTGGACTGAACTAAAGTAAAACAGAAACAAGGCTAATCTTTCAAAAATAAGAGGAGATAACAAATGAATCAATCTACAAGTACAAAAAAACTCAGAACAACCCAAGATCAGTAACATTGTTCACTGATGACAGTAGTTGAATTTAATGACACGTTAGGTTTTACAGAGCACACATAAATGATAGTTAGTCGTGATACAACCGCTAACTTCAGTGATTTACATCTGTTGGTAATTTCCCCAGTTTTTTGCAGTCTTTTGCTGCTTCTAACTGGTTTTATCCCAAGATTGCCCCTTAGTTAGCTCTATATATCCTCACTGCATGATGCTGCCACCACTCTGTTTCTCTATGGATTTGACATAGAAAATCCGTACCAAGTCTTCGATTTTTGGAGGCAATTGTTCTACTGGAGTTTATTAACAAAGGAACTGAACACAAATGCATTGCAAATATTTGGAAATTCATTCAGTATAAAACAAATTTCACTTCCACTTCATATTTAAGCATCTTTCCACATGTGAATTCTGCAGTAGTCTCACACACACAAAAAAAACCAAATACAATTGAATAAGTGGAATACTGCGGTTTAAACATGACAAAATGTGAAAACATCTGCAAGGCTTTGTGGATATACATGTGTGCACTTAGGTTCTATGCAACACACTTACTTGTATCTGTGTGTCTCTTCAGAATGAGCCGTGACCATGGCAACACCAAGCCATGAGTACCTTTTCAAAAGCCTTGCCTCTCCTTCTCTCTCTTTTATCTTTCAGCCCATCCTGCTCATTTCACTCCATACCAGGCAGCTGGGAGACTGACAACAAAGCAAAACAGGAAGACTTCAGTTCCAGGACGTTATCCTTATAGATTATTTCTTTTTTTATGTGCCGCAGTCACACGTCTTTTGTCATTCTTTGTGGTTTTCCACGAAGAGGAAATCATCGAAGAAAGAAACTGAGACCTCTTGCTCCAAGACATAGCTGGTGTTAAGGATTCATCAGGTTTTATTTTCCAAATACTTGAAAAACTTGAGAATCTGCCACATTTTTTAGTTTTTAATCTCTTGAAGTGCATCAGAAGTATCAGAAAAATGATAAAGAAAATGAAAAGAAAGGAAAGAACTTAAAGGAAACCTATAGGGATGCTGGGACAGGAAGTAAACATGCCATGGATTGCTTGGAGGATTTCTCACAGTGTCCAGCTTGTAACAAAGAATATGACGTTGCTTTGATCTTACCTTGTTCTCATACGATCTGTGGTCGCTGTGTGGCAGCTGAAGAAGAAACCGGGTCGCATCCTTTGTGTCGCCGTGACCCACGACGGTCAGTCTGCTCGGTGCCGTGCCCATGCTGCAGACAACCCGTAGAGCTGCCATGTTGGACCTGGTCATCTGCCGCTTCCTGTCTCCCTCAGCATCCCACTTTGAGGTCTGACTATGCAAACTGGGATACAGGCTTCAAAGACAGATCAGCAAGGTCTCACCACGAACGGGTAAACCATGTGATCCGATCAAGATACTTGCCACAATTAAAGAGATATTGGATGTACAGTAACCATGCGGTACTGAACAAAAACTAATTTACATACAATTTTGCCTAAAATTACTGCAATCCCGGGTAGATTTATTTTCATTTAACACAAAAGTTGATTTCAGATTAAAAATGTGTTCCCTTTCTAAAAAGAATCAATGGAAAAATATCTATTAGCATTACAGCATCCAAAACCTTCATACAATCACTGAGCAGTATTTTGCATGTCTTCATGGCTAATTAAATTATTTCTCTTCAGTGACAAGGACACAGTCTGTGAGGCTGGAAGTCCAACTTGTCAAATTTTACAATAATAATACAAAATTTTGATTACTCTCCTACTCAATAATGTGCAATCAATTTGCATTACTTAACTAAAAATGTAAATAAAGTTAGAAAACAGATTGTAGCTAAGTAATTATGCAGGTTGAAACATGAGTAGGCAGCTTTATGAGCTGATAATATGGTTTTATTTCAAATTAGACAGAGTAGGACTGTATTCACAAAGCAGTTATGATAAAAAAAAAAGTCAAATTTAAAAAAAACAATGTTAGAGTTTTGTGGTACCAGACATGCTCCTTTGGAAGTTTAAAGATTTAAAACTAACCCACAGTAACCAAAACACAAGACAGAATTTACTTTGTCGCTATGAAATCTTAAAAAAACAAAAAAAATCAAACAAGCTGTCATGTAGTGCTTATCAGAAAACGATCATCCAGCAAACTTCCCTGAGGCGATCTTGGAAAGAACAGTGTGGGAAAAATTCCTCCTCCAGAGTGACGGCAAAGACTCAGTGAGTCAGATAGAAGATCATTTCCGAGACTTAATGTCATTAATGGTGCTTCTTTTAAACGTCATCTTTCCTTGTGCTGGTAAATCTCATCGAGACACCGGCTAACTTATTTTCAAGAAAAAACAGTTCTATATTCTGTTAGACGATGGATGTTCAGAAATATTTAACTTTAACTGAAGCTTTTCAATATTGGATTCATGTATGGTTAATAAATGATGACAGTGAGGATTCTGCTGAGGTTGTTCTACATCTTAATAACTGCAGAAACTGGAGAGTTTTAATATTATATCCTGACATGAACAACAACTCAAAGAGTTTTTTCCTCATCATCAAGAAGCGGAGTGCTCCCTGGACCGGCTGTCACACCCACACAATCACAAACACCCACACATACTTACATGTAAGTTCAATTAAGAGAGACCAATTGAAGATGCAGAATGTAACTTTTATTCATAATTTTTTTTTATTAAAATATGCTTTTTTACAAATTTGGTGACAACTGTCACCATTAATGCTAAGTGTAGTGATGATTATTCAGAAAGTATCACTTCATGTGTGATAACATGGCATTCTGAAGACATTGTCAATCTTTTTGACACTCGTGTGAGGTTTAAATATCATATTAGGCTCCTCTTGACATCAGTTCTTTTTTCACGTTGGTCTTTCATCAAGTAGCACTTTGATTTCATCACCATTTTTATCTATGTAAAGCCTTCACATAGCTGAAATGTGCTACGCAAATACATTTGACTTGACTTGATTTTTATTCTCTCACCTCTCATGCCGCTTCCTGTCTCCCTCAGCATCCCACTCTGAGGTCTGAATATGGAAAGGGAAAAATATATTTGCATCAAGCTTTGCTTTTCTGCCTCAATATTTACAATACAAGGGTTTTATTTGATTCCATTGATACAATTCATTTATCTGATATCAGTCTTGTGCCAACAATGAATTTATTTTCATGCTCTGTGTCTTTAAAATCAATTGTCATTGTTTTCCATAGGAGGACAGTTATTGCAAATCAACACTAAGCAGTAAAAGGTGTAAGTATAGTATGCTTTATAGTTTTGTGAAGAAGTAAAGCACTTTTGAGTTTCTGCTTAAGGCTGTCTTCTTTAGTTTCAACAGAACAAAAAGACAAAAAAGACAGAATGCTAACATTTTTTGTCTCATAACCTGTAACCACTAAAATGAAAGCAAATGCTCAATTGCTGTTTGGGGAATTTTTCTGCTTTGTTCCCAGAAATACGTCTACCTCTGTGATATGACGGGACTCTCAGCACTTCTAAGATTTTTATACAAAGTTTTGCTATTGTTTATGTGGAGGGATGCTCAGATAAACTTGCAACAATCATTTTAGTCATTGTGGCCATAGTGGCTAGATGTTTCCAAGCAAACTACACAATTGACCAGAACCACTGTAGAGGCTGACCAGTCCTTCTACAGCTGAGAGGAATTAACTGTCTGAGTGCGACATCTACTAGGCGTTCTAACAAAAAGTTATGATTTCAGCTGTCTTTTGACCTGCTGTCTTTTAGGATCAGCTAACCTGCTCAAAAAATATTTTCTGTTTGACTCAGGCTCCAATGTGCGCAGCTCCTTTGTAATGCCAGTGGATGGTGCTGTAGACCTGCTAGAAGAGGAGATGGAGCGGAGCGTCTATGGTCAGAAAACAAGCTGGATTTTCCTGCCTGCAAAAGAGCGACGACAGATGATATGTGCATAAGTGTTTAAGCTCTGTTCTTGATGTGAATCATTTTAGGGCTGCGTTTCTCCCTGGACCCTTCATCTGTCCCACCACCCCTCCGTCTGTCCAACACCCTCCTCACAGTAACCATCAGTGACAGTGGTTCTTCAGACCCAAGTCCTCGGATCAGAAAACCTGCGTTGACCCCTGACTCCACGGTGCTTCTTCCTCATGTGAGCGCTGATGTCATCATTGCTCGGGGGCAGTACTACTGGGAGGTGGATGTCAGTAACAGCTCCGTCTACAGGGTTGGTAAGAAGTCTGTTGGTTGTGGTTGAACTGAGTTGATGCCAGTTGTTTCATTCCTTCCAGAAGCCCTCACCCTCACCCAGCAAGACTGTGCTTGTTTATACCTACACCCACAATAAAGTGCACAAAGACAGTGAGCTCGTTCTGATTCACCTTCGTTGGTTGTGGGAATAAAGGTCTTGAAAGCATTGACCAATTATTGATCATTATTTAAGCATTGATAGCAATACTCGCTGCAGTAATCCAGGAAAACTCCCAGCATCCTCAGTTTCTTCATGTAACCCCAGACTGACTCCAGGATGTTGACATCCGGGCTCTGTACCATCTGTTGCACGACTCTTTGTTTTTCTTTTTCCGTGCATGTTTGGGTTTATTGTCATGCAACAGAGGGAATTTTGGACAAATCAGATGCCTCCCCGTTGGTATTACGCAACAAACACAAATCTAAACACAGAATGTGGACAAAAATGTTGATAACCTAAGAGGCTTTCTTCTGTGAATGATTCACTGAAGTACAAATGCTTCACTTCAGATAGTCTCTAGGATTCAAAGTGTGAATATTCCTAACCTGAGTAACTGCAGTGCACCATCTCTAAGTTCGTAAGGGCATGGAATTCGATTGGTAGGATGAAATTCTAAAAACAGGATACAGAAAAAATATCCTAATTATTTTCCTCATCCTTTCAGTGTTGTCTCAACATTGGTTTGTAAAGATTTCTACTCTGCTACAAGATGATTATGGTGAAATGGTCAGCAATAAAGAAAAGATACAGAAGAGATAAAGAGTGGTCAACTTTCTGATGGAGATGTAGTTTGTGAAACACCGGACCTACATAATATTTGATTGTGATCTCAATTTTACTTTTTATTTGGATTAAAAATAATAATAAAGTATCTGACCACAGCTACTGCGTGCTCACGTCCTGCCCACGATAGTGAGGAACAGACCATATAATGGAAAAGCTCAATACCTGGGGTAAAACCGAACTGCACGTTAACCGGTTGGTGCGCGACTTACCAGTGGAAAAGCACCTCAAATTACACTTATTACTGATCATTAGCAAATGGGTCGGCCTTCTTAAAAGCAGGTGCTCTGGAGCATAAAGATGTGTTAACAAAGCTATGTTTAAAGACGTCAGCGATGAACTTAGAGAAGGAAACCCATTAAACTTTGATGGGTTCTGAGGTCATTTTTAAGCTATTCGAAGCCTATCACCCGATGTGGAGAAAGTTATCATGAGTCAGAAGGTGTATTTTCTGTCCAACATCTAAAGCTTTGCCTATCCTGGGTCATGAAACGTGACCTTAATCTCAAAAGTAGTAATTGAGAAAACAAGACCACAAAATGTCAATCTAAAGTTCATCGAGTGATTTCTAATTAGGTCGCTTCTTCGCTTTATTGGAAAATTCCTCAGATCTAAATGAACACCAGGGTTAATTAGGCTGACTATGACATACACAATAACTGTGTATAAATAAAATAAAAATGAAATCCTTTTAACAAAATGTACTTCATTTAGGTCGTCTTATTCATCTGATTGTATAAAAACTGCATTGGCTGCAGGAACATCTCTTTAACTTCACTCGGTAATCTTTGCATGTTTGTCTTCCTAGGTGTAATCTCATCAGATGGATCTAGCGGCTGGTGGCTGGAGAGAAATGTCTCGGCTTTTCATGCAGTGTACGATGGAAGCTGTGAGCCTATCGGCACTGTCCCACCCAGGATCAAAACCCTTGGGATATTCCTCAGTTTTGAAGGCGGGATTCTGAGTTTCCACAACCCGCTGACCCAGGAGCATCTTGTCACACTGCCGACCCGCTTCACCCCTTCCGGGGTACTCCCGGCTCTGGGTCTAGGACAAGGCAAGCTGAGGCTACACTGCGGCCTTGCAACACCCCCTTATGTATTTCTGGGTAAGGACTCGACTTTTAGGGGTCCTTGTGGTCCAAATAGTGTTTGGTGGCACAGAGAGTTTCCTTTGCAGTCAGTGAAAACAGTGATCCAGAAGTTTGAGAAGCTGGCATCATCAAACTAAAAGTTTTTTTATTTTTGGATCATCCTGTGGAGTCTGTTGAAGGAAATTCATCTAGAGTAAGAAGAGCTTCTAAAAGCTTCTGTTCACCAGGAACACCCACAGCTTCTCTCGCTGGTTTGATGTTTAACTGCCATTTGAAAGGCTAATTTTCCATCTTGGCGTAGTATGGCTACCCTTTTTCATTCTCTACTTGAACCCGGACCTGCAATTGACTCTCTCCCTGAGATCCAGCCCTTTCTCTCAGCTGAACCACCCCCACTGATTTGGGCTTGGGCCAGAAAGTGTCCTGGGTTATATGAAGTGTGAGGAAAGGGTGGGATTTTAGCAGCAGGACTCCTTGATTTGTCTCTGTGTGCCGGCTGTTGGACAGTAGGTGTCCCACACTATGGAAACATACGTTGTGTATAGCGCCGCTTTAAAGGTTTGCCCAGCCACTCGTGCATTTTGGTGTGTGTTTGCGCAGGAGGAAACAATGCACGAGTGGCAGGGGGTGAGGTGATGAGGCGTGCAGTACAGTGACACCAGTGGTGTTGACATGGAGCAGCAATGACAGGTGGTAACATACATTTATTCCAACGCCTGTCTTCGAGGGAACAGTAGGGCTGTCCTTTCTGACCTTTTTGAAAACCACAGGACTCCCAACGACTTCAAAAGAGCCAAAAGAAAGCCAGAGAACAGAGAGGGAGAAAGAGTAACAGCATGCATGTCAGCAGGTGATGAATTGATATAAAAGAATAAGGCGAGAGAGGCATTCCAAACGGCCTCCATGTCAAATACGTAGAAAAGATGTAGCAGCAGAAACTTTGCTTCGAGGAAGCAATGTTTAAGATGCAGCGAAGGTAATTCTGACATGCTTACTGCTTTTTTTTTAACAATCTCTGAATGGTTATGTGTGCTCATTTTATCAGTAAGTAGATTGAACACAAAAGGTCACAGTAGAAAAGCTGTGTAATTGTGTTCAACTTCTTAGCATGTTAAGTTTGTATAAAAGATTAGTGGAAACAGATACTTGATCTTATCTGTTTGGGGCGATAAAACAGTTTTTTTGTCTGTATTCAGTGGTAAAAGCTTCTGGCTCAAAATTGTGAATGTTTGGGGGCGCGTAATGCAGGACTGTGGTAAAGTCATGAGAAAAATGTTGTTATAGATGTCGTAAGGATCAGTATCTGGAGCTAAACAGAGCATGTAATTTAGATGTTAAACAAAGAAAATATAAAGAAATAATCCTGAAGGATTTCCTCCTGTGATGTGATGTGATGTATGTGAGTGTGTGTGTTTTTATCATTTGTTTGTGCCAAACTCTATAAAACCATTTTCTAATAGGCATAATAATAAACAAAAAGATGTAACATTAAAAAAATAAGTCTTTCCAAAGATATTCACCCCCTTTAAAGTGACAGATGGAATTCAACAGAGGCTCACCTAAGTAGTGCTTGTTGTCTCTCTTTGAGCAGAATGGAGAGCATTCTGCTCTCTTTGAGCTCATTCTGGAGCAGAATGGACCTTCTGCTCCATGGACCTTCAGACACAAGAGTCTGAAGGACCATGCTTAGTCAGAATTTATGTTTCTCAAAATGGACTTGGAGTTTTTCTTTTCACCCTCTACATTCTGTTCCTCTGCTGTTGTTTTATATTTTCTTTTCTGGTGTTTAAATTGTAGCTTTCTTGCATAGTGCTTTCATTTTTCCGAAGAAAACATTCTGTTAATAGCATCTGTGATTGTCTCAGTGTTAATCCTTCTGGCACCAGAGATTACAAATTAGAAAGAACACTGCACCACTTGTTAGCATTACAACAGTCGTTTGTCTGCACAATAAGACCAAAACCAATCAGTTCAACATTATGAGGTTTGGTTGAGGATCAGAGTGTGGCCAAAAGAACAGAATGAACTTTACAACTGAATGGGATCTCTTTTTTTTAAATAGTGAAACAAGGCATTGCAGATCGAAAATAAAACTAAATAAATGTTTTTTTTTCCAGAAATCACTTCCAGACCCCAGAAAAAATGTGGTATTTCTAATCCAGGAGAAAAGAAGCAGATTGACTTGAAAATATTATGTTTTACTGGATGACAGCCTTTCTTTATGAGATTAGTAAAGCATTTAATGAAAAACAGGAAGGTTAAATTAGGCATTTTCTGTTGGCTTATGATCCTTTTTTAAAAATATTTTTCAGACATTCAGCTTATATTGTTCTTGAATATGTTGTTAGTTTGCATGTCTTACAAGCTGCCACCTCAGCTCTTTGCTTTTTATGTTATGTGTATAATCATTGTTCATGTTATGGCAAATTTATTATGCAGAACTCAACCACTGCATCTTTTATGATCCGATTTCTTGGCCTTTGCAACTCATAAGTAAACAACAGCACTGGTAGGCTTCTAGGAGGTTTCATAAGGACTCCTTTAGTTTGTGCAATCCTATTAACTTCAAACTCTAGAGATAATTTGTGATCCATGAGTTGGTTTCTTGTCACAGTAACCAGATTTTTTTTCTTAACTTTGTAGAAGTGCATTCTCTAATTTTGCACCTTGATCATGGACTGAATAAAAAAGGCTGAGACGATGAAATACACTTTTCTGGTTTCTAAGCTGGTGCACAAAAATAAATAAATTGCACATTATTGCTTTGCCAAATGAAGGAAAAAACTGACCATTTGTACTTTCATCTTTGTGTTTTTTCTGCACTCGTCTGGATCTCTGTGTTGGGATCCGACTCTTATTGTGACTCACAGTGACGAATCATCTTATAAAATTTCCCCATTTTTTTCCCTCCATCTTCATGACTGCAAGCCCAATCCGGTGTCGACAACAATTCACACTTGGCACAACTTATGTTCTCACTCATTCTGTGTGTGACCGCTTGACTTCTGATTGGGTCAAGCCAAGTGAACAATCCTCTCAAGGCTCATACGAAGCTTCCTGTTTTTCCATGCCTTTTTGGGAACTCGAGTGTGTTTACCCAGATCATATAAAGTGCATTTTAATGTTACCGATAATGACGACTGGAACAACGAGCTCTGACATATGCAGACAACATATATCAGGAGGAGTTCTATAATTAAGGGGAGCTTTTGCTAGTGTCTGTGGTGTTAGAGCTAATTTTCCACTGAGGGACCATCATTTTGTGGCTGCATGAACTCGGTTAAGACGGGTTAAAGAAGTGCTGAGTCAAAGAGAAGCTTGTTAGCCTGTTGCCTCTGTGGCCACTCATTGGGAATGACTGTGTGTGTTGATGTTTAACGGTTGAGGTATTTACCGCACTAGTTATTTTTTGTTGTTTTTTTTTTTAAGAAATGCATCCGCTGTGACTGCTTCTTGGTGTAGCTCTCTCTGTCTGTCCTTGTTCTCTCTCTCTTTCTGTGGATTTTTCAGCCTTCACAAATAAAGTGTGTGGAAGCAATTTGACTCTTGTAAACAGAAATGAGACTAGAGTGATGCAGATTTCAAAGAGCAGACTGGATGGGTGTTTGGGGGGGTTGTCTGCCAGGAAGGATGGATAATGCATTGTGGCTTGTGTGCCTGAATCTGGCAGCTTCCACTGGATGGATTCTGGCTTTCTGAACGTGAGCTTTAAGAGAATCTACATGGGGCTTAAGAGCAGATGGTTAAAAAAAATAGAACTCTAAGTGTTTTAGATAACAGGACATACAGATGATCTCATCTTTACCAGATTCTAAAATTACTTAAATATGACGTCAAGTTTCCAATAACTCACAACAGATTTCACACAGTCTTGTATTTACAAAGCAAAGATGAAGACAATTGTGCAGTCTGTGCTTGAAACATTAAGTACATCCCATCCAATAGTTTGTAAACAGCCTTTGACAGCAATAACTTTAAGATATTTTAAGTCATTTTCTGCATGGCTTTTTTGACCGTTGACTCTGGTGTACTTTGGAAACAGATGAGTTCATTTTTGACTCAGTCATTGCAAGTTGTCCAAAATCACCAAATCACCACCACTTTGCCTGATTGTTGGGAAGAATTGTTTGTTCTGCTGCTTTATTTGTTGTAGCCGATACAGCACTAGGAACTATGGCCAACCAACTCTACTTTGGTCTCATTAGTTTGAAGGACATCTTTTCTATCTTTTTTCATTCTGATGCAAATGTACAAACCTTACTTGTGGCAGGGTGCTTGCTGGGAAATAAGCGATAGTGGGATGAATGTTTTCTTTCTTTGTTTTCTGTTGAGGGCAGATGTGCAGACTAATAGGATTAGTGGAACAAATGTGTAGAACCGCTGATGAGCTCATATGAAGAAAGGTGAATTTTCCAGGTAGTGTTTCTGAACGAGGGTGTGGCTTGAAGGTAAGAGATACGCTTGAGGCTTTAGGTAAACTCCAAGTGAGTGTATAGGGAACAGGAAAACAACAGGCCAGCCACTTTGCATTACTTGAGATATAATACAAGAGACCTGGATTATCTCAACCAAAATGGATAATCTGACATATGAAAATCATGCTGGTTCTCCCATATTCTGGCTTGAGAAAGAAAAAATCTGCAGCAATGGAAGAGCTTCACTGTAGCAGAGGACAAGACAAGAAGAGGTTTTCTCCTTGCCACTGTTTCAAACAAGACATTCTTGCTCCTTCCTTTTGCAATCCTTCATAGCAACAAATAATGCAAATTGGAGTGTAGTAGAAAAATGTGAGGAGAAGTGGTCGGTTTTGTTCTTAAAATAAAATGAAGTTTTTAGTTGCATAGAATAAAAGTAAATACTTTTAAAGTTAAATCAGTGGGATGTTGTTACTTGCCAAATCAATGATTCTCTATTGGAAACCCATCCAGAATTTACGGCCCTTCATGCCATAATCCCTCTGCAGGAATATCTTTTTACTGCATGATGTCTGATGTTGGGAATGTTGGGAACATTTCCCCCTATGCTCAGCTACTCTCTCTAAGGTGTCAAAATAAACTAAGCGGCCCCTCCACTCCCAGATCTCGGTATATTCTGGCTCTCAGTCGCTAATTGCTCGCTGTAATTATTGTAACACCGCTCCATCGCCTCTCTGGCTTCGGAAATTAGAGATGGTGAGAAGAAAGGAGGTGCACTTTTCTTTTCAGAGTTTCGACCATGTCTGCCAATTGATCCCATTTGTTTGAATAAACATCAGCCCCGCAAGACTTCCCCCGTTTGCATATTGTGTGAGGGACAGAGGAGGCCATTAGCCCCCCCTCCGACCCCGACGACCCCTCCCACAACCTGCCCTAGTTGCCAGGCGGACAGCAGTCCCACGAAATTAGTTTTACAACTGAACGGGCTGCCTCTTATTACCATCATGATGAACATCAGCATAACAGTGGATGAAAACAGCACAGTGCGCACCGCTGTTGTGTCCCTCCACCGGTTGGCCTTTTAGAGCCATTTCTTTTTTAGTTCTCTTTCTTTTCTTTACAACCTTACATCCTGGTGCAGCCAACGAGAAGGGTTGTAGCTCTTGAGAAAGAACAAGAGAGCCGTCCTCTTCTGCATCTCCGCCTTTAATGCAGCAATAACCTTGAATGCGCACCAAATCCAAAGAGTGCAAAGGCGATGAGTTCCCTTTCCTGTTATGGCATAAAGAAAAGAAAAAAAATCTGATTATATCACCATAAAAAGCTTGGAGCTCTTTGCTTTCTGCAGCAACAAAATGTCGTCATCTTATAAACAAATAGCTTAGGTTTAAAAAAAATAATTGCTTGTCATTTCAGCCCCTTCACCGTTCTTGCCTTTGTATTTTTGGTTGTTTCGTTTCCCAGAATTTCTAGAGCTTATAGGGACTTTAAGCTTGACAGTTTTACGCCTTGTTTCGGACAGTATTTGTCGTGAAGTGAAGATTTCTGTTGCGCCTGGGTCATTTTTGCCCGTTTGCCATATGAGTACACTGGTATTTCGTACTTGTAAAACCCATTCCTCAAGTAAAAATAAACATATCAGTTTTTAAGCTAAGTGTGTGTTTTTATAGTTATCGAGGTCATAAGTTGATTATCTGGTGTTTTGTACGGGTTGTACCGTAAAGAATTTGGGTTGTACGCAAAACAAATGGACACGAAAAAAACTAAATTGGCTAGTTGGAAAAATCCAATCATTAATTGAAATAGGACACTGTAGGCTAAATTTGACCAGTTTGTATCTGAGTATTAGTAACTTTTTATATATATATCAATGCGAAAATACTAACAGAAAAATCAACTGAATGATCTAGGTATAGCCTACGTGGATACGAAATGGAACTGGAAGCGCACGAAATGGCGACACTCGGGTATGAAAGAGTGTTGAGAATGAATTAGCGGAGAGATATTAGTTGAGGGCCTAAATAACCACAGGATTATGTTTTTCCCAGAATGAAGAGAAAACAGTTAAAGCACGCACATCAGAGCTGCAGTTCTGCGTGTGATGAGGAACAGGTGGGGTGTGTGCGGCACATCTGCCAGGCCATCCGCGACTCGCACCTCCCCGTCCAAGCAGCAAACAGGATGCGGTCCCCCGCTTCTCTGCGCCCTGCAGCAGGGAGAAGCGTTAATCACCTGCAAACTAAAATGTCTGCTGCAGACACAGCGCGCCAAGGGGAGAATAAAGTCTCCACGATCATGCAGGGATCCATCCAGCTACTTCGTGCGTGATTTACTGCCTCCCACGCACACAACGCGGATAATATCATTTTAATGGTGTCACATTTGCAAAAATCCGCTCCGTCTATTTCTATTTCTCTCCCTCACTTCAGCAGTGAGTTCATATCAGGTTGTCTTGAGTGCTCTCCAGGGATCGCAGCGGGAATAACTATATATTTTTTTCTGATTGAACGTTGATCGGAATGTTAAACTTGAAGGCACGCAGATAATTTTAAATCGATTTCTCTGGGTTTGAATGTTTGTTTTATCAGAGGTGACTTCTGGCCGTTCCCCTGTTGATTTTAGCGGTCCAAAAGCAATGGGATTGTTTTCTAATTGAAATGAAATGACTATGTAATCACCAAATAAACTAAAATACCACAATTGAATGACGGCCACGGTTCTGAGGCCAAAATACACTTATAAATTAATGGAATTCATTTTCTTTCTTCTCAACAAGCGCCTTACACAAATAAAGCCTAGTATAAACATGCCTACGGTGCTAATAAATTGTTTGTTTTAATAATCATGGCAGATTTTGCACAAAGATTGAATTTCCAGGAATCTTACTGCACAAAAAAATAAAAAATGCTTTTCTCAAATTTGTAAGGAGCTGGTCTGATGTTTGGAAAGGCAACATCTACTCTGATAAAGCAAGCTGTAAGAGTAATTAAAAAAAATGGTACATTTTATTTGGGTCAACTTGAATCAGTGTTTCTGAGTAAAAATGGTGTGAGTGTAAAGGCTAAAAGACTACTTAAATTTTGACCAATTCTTGAAATATACTTTTTAATTAAGATCATTTGGCTTATCTTGTTTGTTAACACTAATGTAACAAAAATAAGAACTTTGCTGTATGATTGGCAAATCAGGTACTGAAAAACAACAATAATAATAATAATAATAATAATAATAATAATAATAATAATAAAACCCTAACAGCCTGAATTTATTAATAACATCAAAAGCCACCATTTTTGTGCAAACACAAAAGAAGACCACTACTGTTCCATAACTTTAATGAAAACTAACTAACTAACTAACTAACTAACTAACTAACTAACTAACTAACTAACTAACTAACTAACTAACTAACTAACTAAACTAACCTAAGCTGGATGTAAAGTTAAGTATCACTTCAACAGAAAAATATTCCTGTGACAGTTGATAACTTTTAGTAAATTGACCAATTCATTCATTATAGTACCAACATAAATCACACATCCTTACTATTTGCCGTTAGTCACTGTGCATGACCAATGAAAATAACTGAACCACCATCTTCAGACAAACTGCAATAACATGTCTATATAAGATATGTTATTAATAGCTCATGTTAACACTTTACCATTAATGAACATAACATTATCAAACAAATGTGACTGCTCTAGAAATGAACAATGGCTAATATATTAGCATCCAAAACTCATTTTATAGTGTGCTAGCAACTTTGGCAAGAGGAAGTCAAGGAGGGTTTTAGCAGTCAAAATTTGAAGTAATGTAAGCAACTCTTCTCTTTCGCTACATGCTTGTCCAGGAGCAGTTTTTCCTGCAAGTCAGTGACTCAATGCAAACGGCTTTGTTACCAGATTCATTTTCTTCAGGAATTAGAAAAATAAACTGAACAGAACTAAATTGTTTTATGACAATATGTGATGAATCTGGTCTCTGGCCCATGTCTAATCTTACTGACATCTTTATGCGAAAAAAAAATAAAAGTCACATTGATATTATGCAGACAACCAACTGAGCTGGATTCGCTTGTCATGAAGAGTGTCAATGATGGGTAATTTTTTTTAATGAAAATTTATTGCAAAAAATGAAAGCGTGACAACCATCCCCTGTATATCCTAATATGCTTAATTATTGTGTAGATAATGTCAATGGCTAATATTTAACATCCTCCAAAATTCCTTTTTATAGTCCACTGCAATGGGGTTGCGGGGTGTAGACTGGAAACAGGCCTGCAACGCAATCAGAGTCAGGACTTTTCTAAGGTCATGTCTGACATTGTTTGATAAACGGCTGCTATGAAATCGCGCTGGCCATCTTCAATACACACCAAACGCTCCAGAGAGCATCCCAGTGTGTACTGGGTTGTGTTAGCTCTAACAGACAACTTAGCATCCAGTCTGCTTAATGAATCACCACAGCGCTTAACAAAAGCCGTCGCTTATCGCTCCATGATGAACAGCAAACAGCCCATCATCTATCCCAATGGCAGGGTGGGACACAGATTCTGTAGGCTGCGTGAATCCTCACACCCGGGTGGAAGTGGGGCACCACAGGAGCCACATAATATGCATAAAAACGATACCTTCAGTTTGCACCTCTTCATGTGCTTCTAACTCTGACTCTTGGCACCTTTATAGACGACTCTTGAGATTAACCAGTAGCCTGTTTTTAGAGTGATTTTTGGCTCTCTCAAGCCAAAACACAAACCTAATCAATATCCTTTCCCAACATTCCTTGATTAATCATTTATTCCAAACAGCTCAGGGACACAGCTGGCCTGACAATTCCTGAACTCTCCACCATAAATCAAGCGGGGGCAGCTATAGTGATGTAAACCTGCGTCGCTTGTTCCCCCCTCTCCCAAAGGGACCACTGCGAGGAACTGGACTGTTACCTCACATGTAGCTTTTGTTTGATGGGAACATTTTGCAGATCTAAATAGGTCCCAATAAACACCCCCCACCCGTACCCCGTGTGCAACCCCATATTGAGCTCGATGAACTGTAAAATCGTTGGGGTTAAACAGCCTTTGGGCACCTGCGTCCAGCCAAGGCTGCCTAAGTGCAAGTCTCACTAAATGAGATTCTTCCTCCAGCTTTTTGAAAGATCCAGCAGAAACAGAATGCCAAGAAAATCTGGTGTGAAGCATTCCAACTATTTTCATTTGTTTCTGTTAAGGAGATTAGGCCCTGAAGCTCCAAGCACATTTGAAAAAAAAAAAAAAAAAAAAGGCGACCACTCAGACATTCCTTACTGTACATGATCTGGAGATTCACTCGTTCACTCAACAGGAGCGATCATGTAGCTGCACTTTGTGTGGGTGTCAGACGACCTCGATGTGCTTCCCATCATACTGAGAAGTCTTTGTTGCTGCACAGAGTGAAAATAGGTGCAGGATAGTCGAGGAGCGCACAGAAAGCCAACCAATCAAAACCAAACACTAAAAAAAAGCCAATTTCTATCAAAAATAAAATTACAATTTAATTAATGTAAGACTGCTGTAGAAATTTGCTTACATTTTATATGGCTCGATTTTAATCAGGATGCTTAAATTAGAGCAATGTTTCTCAACCCTTGTCCTCAGGTCACACTGTCCTGCATGTTTTAGACATTTCCCTGTTTCACCATATTTAATTTCAATTGATGGCTGTTTAACAGACTTTTGCTGAGCTGAAATTAGGTGTGTTAAAGCAAGGAAATATCTAAAACATGAAGGGCATTGTGCCTTGAGAAGCAGGTTTGAAATACACTGAATTAGAGAAATACATTCATCTTCCTTGCAGTGTTAATCAGATGCATTTTTAACACTTTCATGATCAAAAAGCATATCGAAGGTTTAGTTTTATAGTCATTACAGGATCAGGGCAAATTGAATCTTAGGGAATGCTACAGCCCAAAAAAGGAAAGAAATGCCTTTCCCATATATGTTCAGAGTCATTCTCATCTTTGGAAAATCTTAGCATACCCCAATAAAACAAAATGTTACAAATGTGTGAGAATTTTATTCTCACAACAATAAAATTGGTGTGAGAATTTCCATATATTCTATTTGGGCCAATCTGGAAATGATGTGAGTTTAATAGGGAAAATACTCTCAAAGGCAATGGTTTCAGATAAAGGTAAAGATCGCTACTGAACTACAAATAAACTTTTTAAAACTTCCAACAAGGTGGTAAGTAAGAGCAGACATGCATTTTACGCTTTAGAACAAATCTGACCTTTACATTTGAATTTTGCTCTGTGACTATAGAGAAAGATGGATACAAACTTATCCATCCTTTTTGTCTGGGAACAATTACAAGTCATATAACAATTAGTATTATCTAATAAATTGACAGGTTAATTATAATCCATGTTAATAAATCTTACCATTCTCTGCTGGTCAACAAGTGAAAATAAAAGCAAACTAAACAAACATCTTCAGATAAATTCCAATAAAATTGTTTTGGTAAGATTGGTTATCAGTAACTAATGTTAGAATTGAACAATTATACTTAATTTCCCAATTTTTTTTAGTAGTGCAATTTCCCAATTTTTTTTAGTAGTGCAATGCAACATAAAGGAAAAAAAATGTTTTTAGTGATTTAAGCAAATGCTGTTTTTCAATCAGACAGTCTCCTCAGTTTGGTCCTCAGTATAAATAAGATCATTGATACTGCACCTTTTCCAACTGAACCCTCTAATATGGTAGGAAAACTACACATGTTTATTTAAAATTGTTAGGTTTTGAACATTATATTTACAAACTAATGTGCCTAGTTGAAATTAAAACATTCTAATGTCTAATACTTCACACACACCAACATTTATTTTTTTGTATCTAGTTTAAAAATTTTATTAGTAAATTTGTTTTTCTCAAAAAAAAAAAAACATTGGCAAATTGGAATTTCTTTTCTCCCACAAGCATATAT
>CAEFZY010074116.1:0-28492 GCA_903066815.1 Brachyrhaphis roseni
TATATATATATATATATATATATATATATATATATATATATATATATATATGAGAAAAGCTACAGCTGCGCCTCCGAGGCGTCCTCACCCAGGGCGTCCACCAGCCTCCCGACTCCAGAGAAATACTTGGCCACCAGCTCCGTGTCCTCGCTGCTGAGGGAACTTCCTGCCGTCCCAGCGGCCCCGTGGAGCTGCCAGAGGATGTCGTCCTGCCAGCGCTCCAGATCCATCAGCCGGGCGTGGGCCTCCAGGAGCCGCCTGGACTCCACCAGACGCTCCGTCTCCAGCACCATGCTCCGGACTGCACACAGCCAGGAAGGGAAGCCTGAATGTTAATCTCAATAATAGAGTCTCAGGAAGTGAAAAGCTTCTGCACAACACTGGCATTGAATCCTGTGTCAAACTACTGTGGGGTGAGCTGCAGTAACACGGCATTGTTGTGTTTTGGAAATGCCTTTAATACTTTTCCGTTAAGGAATGTGTCAAACTCAAGGCCCGTGGGCCAAAACCGGCCCGTCATAGCTTTTTATGTGTCCCTCTAGATTCTAGACTAAACACTAAGTGTGCTTAAATATTATGTTATCAATCAAATCAATGCAGTTTTTATCTGTTTAATGCCAAATTATATCAATCAATCCCTCCAGTTTCTTGAGAATTATTGTGAAAATTTATAATTCATAATTGGGAGTTTATTGCAGATTTTTCTCAAAAAGTGTCAAAAACTTCTTTGCGTGTACTGAACAGCTGCCTTGGCCTTAATTAATGTCAGATTACAGTCCATGATCTGAACAACGAGTAATAAAAAGTTGCATTTACAATTACCTTTAAGCGCAAATATCGCAAATATTTCCTAAGTAGTACCACAAACGCTTTAATTTTTATTGCAAAAAATCACAAAATCCTGGAGGGACTAAAATGATTTTCAATAATACTGTTCAATTTTAAGAATTCATGGATATTTTAACAGTTTGTTAACAGTTTTTATCAATACATACTGGTACAACCGGCCCTTTAAGAGCATTCACGATGAGTTTGACACCCCTGCCTTAAGGGGCTTCATATAAAAATGTAATGTAGCACTGGTGTCTTACAGTAAGAAGGTCCTGGGTTCCAGCTTCCTCCCAAACACATGACTGTTTGTTTCATTGGCATCACTAAGTTGTTGTTAGGTGTGTGTGTTCGTGGCTGTCCCTCATACTGAGCATGACTCTAGTGACGGCGGCGAGGAGAACCAGAAGAACCCGGTTCAGTTCAATACTTGGTTAAATCTATTAAACTGAGGAGCAACCACACATTTTATGTCCCTGTCATCAAACCACTGGCACAGTTTTGGGTTAAAATTAGACCAGTCTTCACATCAGAAATAGAACAGCTAATTTTATTTGGCTGGTTTTCTGAATAAACCTGGTGTTCGGTTCATTCCTCTTTATTTAATTCAACAAACAGCTTTAACCCTCCGTATGATTCTCCCACCACCATGTTTGATATTTAAGGTTGTTTGGGTTTGAAATTTTCACCTGGACTCGTCCACACGTCCTTCTCGTGACTGTGGCCAAACAGTGTCTCATCTGACGATCTGATGTTTATTTATTTAATAATTAGGGTATTATTGGTCATTCTTGACCAGGACTCCCTTTTTTAATCTCAATGGGTCTTTCTGGGTTAAATAAATGTAAAACAAAATTTCAAAAAGTAGCTTTTCCCAGGATGGTATTTGGTTTGTCCATGTCAGCTGCTGCATATTTCAGGTCAGCCTGAAGGTGTTGATCTCTCTATTTTTCTTGGTTCAAGGTTTAACAGTTTAGTTGATGATGATTTTATGCCTGAACTCAGTCACTAATTCTTCTTCCTCCAAAGCGAATAATAAATGTTGATTTTTATGATCATTAAAGCTGAAACCCCCCCCCCCCAAAAAAACAAACAAACAATAAAAACACAACTTAGTAAAAATTTCATGGCACATATACCCCATGACGAGTGTGTGTGTGTATGTGTGTGTAAGCTTCGGATCAAAACTGTAAGACATTATTTCTGCACAGTCACGCGGCGGCTTGGAGCTTCTCACTGGCGTAAAGTCGAGGCAGGTTGCTGACGGCGGCGAAGAGCTGGCGATGGTCGACCGAAACCTCCCTCAGCTTCTCCAGAGACGCCAAGCAGTCTGTGTTTCCATCCGACTCCAGTCCTGCTTCCTTCAGGGTGAGCGACACCTCCCTCAGCTCGTCCCGGGCCTCCCGCAGCTGCTCCAGGCCCCAGCCGACCCCCTCCAGGTACGACTGGACCATCGACTGGAAACAAATGATCCCAGCAGGTTGGGTTAGCTTTTAAACTGATATTAATCAACAGGGCTAAAGGCTTTATAAAAAAATGAATGACTTCCTTCAGACTGTGGTCACTTTTTAGCTTATTGTCAGACCTTGGCGATATTTTTAGAGGAAGATTTGATCAAAACGACACAATTTGCTGAATTTTTCAGGGTCAGAGTTTGTGAAATGTGCTGAAAACAACATTTGTAACCAGCTGGATTGTTTTAGTGTCACGCTATCCGGTGAAAGCCTGGAATATATTAGATAATCAATAGATGATCTTTCAGAGTCTGTGTCAAGTCTTTAATTTATTTGATTTCAAAACATATATAATACATTTCTAACACTCTACTACTATTTACTACTTTCTTTGCCCACTTCCCTGATTTTTGCATATAATGTTGTCACAGTCAAGTACAAGAAGTGAACTGGAAATGAGGGACAAAGTTCAAAGCATCAAAAGACCTTCACACACTGTGAAAACTGATGACATCGACTGCTTTTTAAGACATTATAAATATGATGATGCGTCGTTTTGGTTCTCTCTGACCTTCAGTCTGGTGTGGATGGAGGCCGTCCTCTGGCTCTCTCTCTTCTTGTACTGGCTCAGTCGCTCCAGATGTTCGGGCCGACAGAAAACTCCAGACGCCCACTTCAGAGCAGCGCCGCGGGCCAAGCACTCTGCCCGCTCCACCTCTGGCCACACAGCAGCCTCTGGTTTTAAAGAAGACACACACACACACACACACACACATCGTGACGTATAGGAGCGTGAATGCCTTTCGCTGCTCACAGATGTAAAATCAAGTTGTGTTTCTGGTTGAAATGTGGGTTTCTCTTACAGAACCTTGTGGAAGCATTCATTTTGTTAAGCTGTAACCAGTTTTGAAGCTACTTTGTTGGGATTTTATGCATCAGACTGAAACAAAAGTGTTGCACAGCAGTGTCAAAATGTTCCATAAATACATCCCGAACAAGTGCGGTGTGCAGATGTATTCAGCCCTCGATACCACTAGATAAAATCCACATCATTCCCACTGTAAAACATGGTTGTGGCAGCATTATGCTGTGGGAATGGTTGACTTCAGCAGGAACAGAAACCATTCAGAGGCTGTGAAAGAGTCAAGGATGGGACAGAGGTTCACCACAGCATGATAACTCCAAGCACTGTACTCCATTAGAGTCTTAGATCTAATGTGTTTGAACGGCCTAGTCAAAGTTCACACCTAAATACAGTTCGTAATATTTGGAAAAACCTAAAAATTGCATTTATTCAGAGCCAGAACTACTTTGGAAAGAAGAAAGAGATCAAATTTCATCTTCTCGACGCTGGTAGAAACCAAACCCCGGATATCTGGAGTTACTGTGAATAATCTGAAATGAGCTGGGGGGGGGAAATGCATGCCACACTTTTCAGATTTTGAGCTGTAAAAGTGCTTTGAAACCAATTCATCTTCAGCCTCACAGCTGTGCACCACTTTGTCGGTTTGTCACATGGATCTCAGGAAAATACGCTGAAAGGTTTGTGGCCATAATGAATCTGAAACGTGAGAAAGTTAGAGAGCTGTAAATAGTTTGGCAAAGCACTGAGTTTCTTTTTCTCATGCCAACCTTTTCTTTCCAGATCAAATTGACCCTTAAACCTTAACAGTGGGAGGATTTTATTTTTGATCCTATTTGAGAATTAGATGAAAATCTCAATATATCAGAGCCGCAGATCAATCACTCATGAGCAAAACAAACGTCCCATCTGGGAACGAACCTCAAAGCACAGCAAATTTAGTTTCTGCAAACGTTTCCTGGAAGCGAAGCTGCAGTTGCAACAGAGATAATGACGCCGGTGATCAAGTTAAAACTTCACAAGGAGCTTAAATTGGCTGGCTGCAGCTTTTCTGTCATGGGAAAAGGTTGTGCCCTGGACTTAAGGAGCCGTTTGCTCCAACGGGGTTTCTAAGAGACCATGGCATTTCAAACGCACTTCTCAAACTGATGTTTGTCGATAGATGAAAGAGTTTCCCAGCAGAAAACAGCAACGCTTCAGGTCAATTTGGCTGGTAAACCAGAAGTATCTGCAGCCAAACGGAGGTCCGTGAGAAACGCTCTATAACTCTGTTTTCATGGACGTCTTTAAGAGACATTTCAGGACTTCATTATAAACAAACCAGGCTACTCAGATATTTGTGTTCTAGCTATCGGACATCAGTAGTAAAAAGTACAACTTCTTTCTCTTTTATAGATTAATATATTAGAAGATAATGAAATAACATGGATAGTATGGATGTGATGTGCTTGGATTTCTGTACCAGATGTCACAATGCTTCAGTCTAATATTGCCAACATTTGCTTTAACAAGTGATTGTAGGGTACAGATAATGTCTCACTAAATGGTTCATTAATAAACGTAAGACTTCTTAATAAAATGGCAGAATCAACTTTTTTGCTAAGTGTGCACACACAAACAGGGAATTTGACTTTTCCAATTCGTTGTCAATCAAGACTTTAAAATGTAAATTTAAAAGTTTGTAACTATGTAGCTCCAACCTGGAGGTAAAAGTCTTAGCAGTTTGTGTCCGGGATGTGTGGGGTCTGCAGAGATGCTCACTGTCCTTTTCCTCACCAGGTGTAGACCTGTACAAGTCCTGCATGGAGGGGAGGTCAGCCCCAAAGATGATCTCTGCAGACCCGATTGTTGGTTATGCAATATCAACCAGTCTAATTGACACTTTATTAAATATTTTATATACTTTTATTAAATCAGTAAGCACCTAATTAAGTATGTTGTAGTAAAGAATGAGAGGAAGAAGACAGGAAAATACATTCATCTCAAGTTACAATGTCAACATGTGAATCTAATGATTACATTGGATCTAGCTACTATATTTGACCCAATATTTAACCAATTGGTAATCACATGAATAGATTTGTTGTTCAATAACTGTAGTGGTGAAGAAAGACCTCAGCTCTCAGTTTATCTGTCCATCTCCATCCTGATCCATATCCAGTAGATATGGATAAAATAATTATTTCTACAAGTCTAATTTTATTTCTTCCGAAACCCGTGTTCACCAAAGGAGGAGACGAATATTAAACAGAAATAGTTAAAACAATTTGATAGGAACCGAACCCTGTGCAGCTATCTGAAGGATCGTAACATAAAGCAAACTGCAAAAAATATGGGAAAATATCAACAATGAGACTCGCTGCATGATCTGCGTCCTAACGAGGACAGAGCAGAGGGTCTGCTGACCAGTCCAGGCAGCCTGGATATCATTCCTGATCTGTTCAGTCAATGAGAAGAGGGAGATCTGCAGCCGTCATGGTCACATGACCGAGCTTTGGTCTGGGGATGCACGTCCTGATTGGCTTTAGCAGGACAACAGCTTCACAAGTGACTCAGTGGAGACAGACGCTGGGTCCAGGTCAGGAAAACAGTTTCTGTTAGTCACGAGTGTCTTTGTGCAGATTCTGTTAACGTCTCAGCTACGCCAACAGGCCCGTCTCTGTCTCCCAGGAGGTCACGGGACGCCAGCCGGAGCAAATCTGATGACGCTGAAACGTTGTCTAAAGCAAAACTGCGACACAGTAAAACCACAGAGCTCCACATGACAACTGATGAGCCTCATGCAATCTACCTCTGCAGCGGATCAGAGCCCAAAGCGAAGCCAGGCAGAGAACGACACACAGCCACACACTGATTAAGTCCCAATGATGCTGCTTCTGCTTCAGCAGGGAAACAACTGGGCTGACAGCGACTGAACAAACATTATCTGATGCTCAGAGATCCACGGCAAGATGAAAAGTTACGCTTCCTTATTGATTTATGTAAATGTTGTAACTTTCTTATATAGCAACAACTTCATAAGGAGTTTGCAACACTAAACATGTCAAAAATCTTACTCAAGTACAGTCTCCTGCAAAAAAAAAGTTTTTCCACATTTTGGGATCTTTTAACTATAAACTTCATTGTATTTTGTTGAGATTTGAAGTGATAGATGATCACAAAGCACATCTAAAAAACCCCAGAGTGAAAGGATAAATAATGTCATATCATATGTAGCTCCATATTTATTGAGCATATCCTTTAGACATCTAAGAAAAGTCTAAAAATCTAACTTTTGAAAATTGTCCAATAACATTTCAGAGTTTCATTTCAGTCCCCAGACCCAACTCTGGTGTCAGCTGAAGAGAGAACCCAGGAAAATCTAGAACGGTCATCAGTCAGAGGACAGACTGACGATCCGTCTCCCTGCATGGTCCAATCCTGTGACGTGTCCTAGTGCTGACGGGTCGCCTTATCTCATGCTAAAAGTTGTTCTAATAAGCTTTAAATAGCAGATGGGATTGTTCTCATACGTGAGATTATTATCTTGTAGTTTATTATCCTACAATATGGAATCAGATGATAGTTGTTGGCCTGAAACAATAAGGTGAAGTTCATGTCATGTTTTGTTAACGATGTTCAGGCTCATTGGCACTTATTTTGTCTGTCAATTATACAGGATGTTTCCCAGGTTGACAATTCAACATTCATCACAAAGGAGTTTCAATTCTGGTCACGAGTTCAAAACAACTATCATGGCTGTGAAGATCAAATCAATTTAGGAGATTTTAATGATTTATTTTAATGTTCTTCCAGAGTGCAATGGCTCTAAAATCAAATCTAAACATATATTTAATGTAATTTATCAGTGATCAGATTATGGGTGTAATATTTATTTGCTCTCAATGACATTTAACTCAAGAATGAGAAACTTTTCCTTTGTGTTTCCACATCGAAACAGTCAAACTTCATTCCTTTAACTCATTTGAAACTTAGTCTTTGAAATGTTAATTATTCTGAGTTGAAAGCTTGTTTTTCAATATCACTAAATATTCACTTTTCTGAGGGGCAAATGCAAAAAACAAAAAACACGCCGCTCCTAAAGTATAGCAAAACTGACATTTAGCTCAGAGAACGACATTAAAACCGCCTGACAAGTTTGTAATGTTTACTGAAAATCCTCAACCTGCTCTCTGGGAGTATCATCCATCACTCAGAGGATGGAGGGATGGCGATCAATACGCAAGTCAGACGCCACAAATCAATGCATCACTCCCAACCTGTCTCCTCTAGGTATGGCAAAGCACAGTCCATTCATTTCTCTGGCTGAGAAGCAGCACTGCCGGCACATTTTGTTTATTTCTGCTCAAGGACTTTAGGGAAGTGGGTGTTGGTCATCCAGAAAAAAGCTGCTGCTGTCGCCGCCGTCTTTACCTTTAGGTTTGTCACCTCCATTCTTCTGGTTCCCAGCTGACATTGAAGTTCAGTTTTCAGCCGCCCGACGAGACTCCTTCAACCCCCCGAGGGCCAGCGCTGAGGGTGCGACCAGTGCGCAACGCGGGCCGGGAAGGCCGAGCAGAGCCGGAGAGGAGGTAGAGGAGGAGAGGAAGGAGAAGAGAGGGTGGAGGAGAGAGGGCACATATCCATTCTACTGACGGCTTCCCCTCTACCCCCACACGCACTCTCTCTCCCAGACACATCCTCTGCCGAGAGGCCGGCAGGAAAAGGGAGGGAGCTGAGGGGAAGCAGGAGGAGGGGATTGCTGTTTGGATGATGAGGGGGGAGATAGAGAGAGCGAGAGAGAGGAGGAAGGGGCAGGGATGAGGAGCGAGGATGTGTTGCATTCAAGAGCCTGGGTAGAAAAAAAAACCAAACAATTTGTTCACCTTTAAATGTGGGAATGACTTTAACAAAGCAGTTTCTAAGGATATGGAGGTGATAAATGGAAATAAAACAGCTTACAAAAGGTTCTAAACTATTTAGTTTTTATGCGTAAAAGTGCATCTGTTCAGTTTAGCTTTGACCTCAGAAGAAGAAAACTCTCGAGGCAGATTGAAGCTTCAGCATCTTAATAAAAAATCTAGTCCAGTGCCAAACCTCTAAGCTGCTGTTTCATATAAAACGCATTTAGCCAAGAAATTCTGTGTTTTATCACTTTATTTATTAGATAAAGTCATTAAAAGAAAGCACTACTCGCTCAGGGTTTGGGTTCAGCTCGTCTCTTTTCCGGATGGAGTCATTGACCAATCTATATTTTTCATTAACTTTGGGGTTTTTCCTTCATCTTCTTTACCACAGAAAGTAACAATAGCTCGCTTTACCCTGAGTGTCAACACCATAGAGTATGGTGTTGAGCGCATCATGCTGTGGGACTGTTGCTCTTCTGCAGGAACAGGGAAGATGGGTGAAGCGGAGGACAAGAAAAAGGAGTCGAGACTGGCCAAACCTAAAGATACAGCAAGAAACAAATCAGATTGAAGCACGCTCATGTGTTAGAATGGCCTAGTCAAAGCCCAGATCTAAATCCAACTGTTGGTACTTACCATTTGCAGCTCACGGTTTATGATCCAATTCACCAATCCATGATGAATCAAGGCCAACAGATTAAGCACAATTCAACCAAATATATTCAAAATCAATAACATTCAAGGATGTTTGGTTCAAATTCTAATAATAATAAAATACAATGTTGAGTTCAGTTTACCATGAGAACTGGTTAAAAAAAAAAAAAAAAGAGGAAGAAATCAACCCAAATAAACCAAGTCAGAAGTATTGAGTTCACTGCAAAAACACAAAATCTTAAGTTTTTCTGCTCTAGCTTCTAGTTTAAATATTTAGAATATAATAAAAGACAAAACTAACTTTTCAGCAACATATGAGCTTGTTTTAACCCTCTATGACTTTTTATTTTTTTTGGGAAAAAATATTTTCCTGCATTCTCTGGTGGTCCCTGATTACATATCAATCATCAAATTGGACCCTGACGCCTCCCGGAACCAGATTTCACTCTAGAACACCAAAGTTTTCTACAGTGACTATGAGATGTGAAATACAAATCAAACAAAAAATACATTTATAAAAAATAAAAAAAAAAACTCTTTTTTTTTCGACAAAAATACGTCAGACATGGTTCCAACTCATCAAATATAAAATAAACAACCAACGTTAATTAATGAATGCTATATTTAAGCAAATTACTAAAACAAGCATTTGTGAGTTTGTACGTGTGTGTGTTTGGCGGAGTTGGAATCACTAAGGATGTTTCCATCAGTCTTTTTCCCTATTATGTGTAAAACATCAGGAAGGAATTGCTTGTTGATGTGAAACATAGTGTAAATCACATTTCTGGTACTTGATTATTGACATACAGTACCTGTGAATCACCATCTGTTTATCTGATTATCTAAGGGTTGTAGCAGCCAGATTCACACGTGACTGGAGTTTGGGCTGCAGGTTGTTTTTTTTAAGAGTTTGTAGTTCTGATTCTTTGGTAGAATTTGAGCCAAGCAAAGGACAACATTTTCATCAGCTCCCATGTCTGGTAGATCTGGTGGTAGCATGACTCGTCCTGTGTAGGTTTTCAAGTTGTAAGGATCACCATCTGCACCAGCCATATGAATGACCCTGCAGCCCCATATTTTGGGTTTTGGCAGGTATTGCTTCAGTCTTCGCCTGCCTTGGAATAGAGCCAGTTATTTATTGATTACCAGCTTGTCACCCTTTGGGACTGAAGTTAGTTTTGAGGATAAACAAACAATGAAATAATGGTTTCATGTTTTAATCGGGAATAACCCCCAACTTATGAACCATGCGCCGTTTGTCCATGAAATGATCTTGCTTACGTCTGCTGTTGCTGTTAGTCACTAATAAAGTAAAAGAAATTGGCTGTGATAATTATTTTGTAATCAACTGCATATCAACGCACTAGAATAATATTGTCTGAACAAAAAGGCCCCAACTGTGCAATGTTGCCCTGAGGCAACAAACAGCAACAAAAAACAGTTTTATCATATAAATTATTAAAAAATTGTCTTGGAATGATGTACAATCCTTCTTTACATAGTCAGTCAAATAAATAATGTCCCATAGGCAGATTATTTCATTTATAACATGGAAAAAATGTCTTGTTCTGGTACATTTTCATAATTTTCATTTAAACAAGCTCTGGTATCTTGCTGAAAAGGTGAGTTAGTTTTGTCTTATTTCCAATGTACTAAGACTTTTGTACTAGACCAAAAATCCTCTTGCGTTTTTGCAGTGTAGCTGACTTTGCAGCCTCTATTCCTCTTTAGCAAACATGTGGTAGCAGCAGCAGCTCATCGTATCGACACATTAAATGTGCAGCAGTGGAACATACCGAGCATGCAAAAATATTTCCAGCACAAGCATGCCGACAGTAAACTTCCCAGTTTTTTTTTCAGTCCTAAGGAATGTTTTGAGGTTTTGCCCTTCAGCAGCAGCAGCCCTTAACACACATAAATGTCCCAGCAGAGCATGAGGAAAGGAGGAGATGAGGAAAACAATCAGGTGGTGGCACAAGCAATGGGAGGAGTGCATGTGATGTTGTACAGGACCTTCTGGGAGACTGGGAGTCTTCCATACTACTAAAGGGAAAGCAGTTACTGGAAAACACAATGTATAATGTATAAGTCATTAGTCTACGCCCGTCGTAACTGAAGGGAGGACACGAGACTTAATGGAGACTGTAATGATATCACTGAAAGAGTTTACAAAGTCTCCGACAACAGCAACCCATCTTACTGAATCATCTGCTGCAGGGCCGGCCCAAGCCTCCATGGGGCCCTAAGAGAAATGTGGTTTTGGGGCCCTCTAGTTCTGGTAATAATGTGGACTGGCTGCAATCAGCCGTCCGATCATTAGGTCATTCACAAACCTGCTATAAACTTATTGCATCTTCATGATTGAATGTCAGAAAATGTCATTCGATAAATAATGACACTTTTAATGCAAACTTGACTCTGTTAATGGACTTTTAATGAAACTTTTAATGAAATTTTGCTTTTAAAAAATTCTGAAATTACTGAATAATGTACAATTGATAGTTTTAAGTGACTTTTAATGTAACTTTTAGTTCTACATTACATTAAAGGTGTCATTGTTTACCAAATGACACTTCATGACAACAGTCATAAACATTCATGAAGACTCCTTCATGTTCATAACAGGTTTTATGTCATATTTATAACAGTGTCATGTCAGTTTTATGCACATCCCTTCAATTAAAGTGTTACCAAATACTCTCTTCCAAAATGTCTCAAACATTGGGCCAGTAACCAACTGTACAAACCCTGTTGTGACATTAACAAAATAATAAGGCTATATTTAGTTAAGATTGAATATTCTGAAAAAAAACAAGTGGCTCAAGGGGCTGAAGGTCATTTTTCTCTGCCAGTTTCTCACTGGTTTATTCTCCATTTTCCCACAACTCCATATTCATGCTGCGATTGCCATTAGTGGCTTTATGTCATCTGTTTGGGCCCCAGGTTTTGGATTTTTTCAGTTTCTTTCCTGGATGGTGTCACTGAGATTAACCCTGCGCAACAGCCTTGTTTTTCCTTTACCACAGAAAATATTCCTACCCAGCGTTTCTCCAGCCACCAGCAGCAGATGGCAAATCAAACCCAACTCCTGCCAAACATTTCCACCCGTTAAAATGAGTGGTTCCTCCCTACTGTCGCCACATGCTTGTTCAGGATGAGGGATTGCTGTAAAGTCAATGATTTGTTGGAAGGAGGCTGCGCCACAGTAAACTGGATTTGAACTGAATTTCAGTCCTACTGGATTCTATAAAGCTGAATATGAACTGAAGTTGCATTTGTATCATATTATCAAATAAGACGTATCAAAATCCGGCACAGTGACGTGATAAAAATAATTTTTCTATGTTAGTCCAAACAGGTCGGGATCTCTCCTTCCATAAATCTCTTATTTGTGGATCCTTCATTCCACCTCCTGTGTTGTTGCCACACAGGAAGAGCGTCCCTCGCCTCCACGCAAAGAACAGAGCGGAGCAGAGCAGGATGCTGAGAACGGCGTATTCCTGCCCGGGTGGAACCACATGGACCCGGACGGCAAGGCCGCTGACCGACTGGCTGGACTCCATTCGAGTGTTTCTTCCCGTCTGGGTCTCAGCTACTCTTCACCATTAGGGTCCAACAAGAAAATCAAGATTTAGAGTGAAGACGTAGTTTAGGATTCAAATTAAAAAATGTCTCAGAGAAAAACATTTCCGTTTGGGAACAAACCTGCGTTTGTTTCTGTTGGTGTAGAAGAAACATTGAAACAAAAGATATAGTACATTAAATAAGGAACAGCTGCGAAGCATAGGCAGGATGCTGCTTTTAGAAACTGCAAGAAGACATTACAGAGTCCTATTATATTACAGTGGCCATCTTGCTGCTGAAGCATTTTGGCTCAATTCGGCTCACGTTACTAAATTTCTGCAACTCTCAATAATTTGAAACTGGAAAAGGAACCAGATCTTCCAATTACCTGGATCGTCTCCTGTGGATCCAACAGTTTTTGCCCACTAGGCTCATTCAACATCAAGATGACTGTTAAACGTTTCCATTATTGCAACTATTCAAATTGAGCTTTTATTCCCAAATGGTTTTTGTCTTTGCCTTGTCTTTTAATTCTCAGGCTGGTTCTCCTAACAGGGAGACATTCCCCTCCACAATCACCCTGTATGTTTGGTCTGAGATGAAACCTTATAAAACAGGAAATAATTGGAAAATAGAAACTATATAAAAACAAGGTCACTGCCAACAGAGCCACAGCACTTGCCCTGGTTTGTAACTTTTAAGATGGATGCTTCTGGTGAAGCAACACTTAATTATGAACCTAAAAAAAACATTGAGTATTTCACAAACAAGATTTTTAGATGTACTGTAAAAGGATTTTTTTTTTCCCACTGTTCAAAAGATCAAATGGTTAAAAATTATGTAGCGCTTTAATTATACCAACCAGACGAAGCAGCTCTTATTCAGCCAGCCAACCGATCACATTTGTGCACCGACACACAGCTCGGCAGGCGACTTGGGATTCAGTTCTTTGCCCAAGGGATCATCAACATGTGGCAGGAGAGGAAACATGAAATTAAATTCATAACACCGCAACCGCAAAACGACCGCTCTCCCCACTAAACTGGCTTTAGAGAGGAAGCTAGTGTGATTTACATAAGTTTAATGTCATGAAGTAAAAGTCTGTCCCAGCTGTGTGAGGCGTTTCTGTGCCACTGGAAAGCACAGCTGCTGAAAACACCAGGGTTGCCCTGCCCAATGCAGCTGGATAGGTGTAGCCCCCCCCTGCCCTCCTTGTTGTCATCACCTTAGATTTAATGACGCCCAGCAGCACCTCCACCCAGAGGAGCGAACAGGAAGTCTAATTCTAGACCACTTCCTGTATGACATTCCTGACCTGAGCTGCCTTCCTGCCAAACTCTTGCAGGCTCTGAATGTGGAGCAGAGCTTCAGTTTTAGTTGGAATGACATACAACACACCGCTACTCAGGTGTGAGAGAAATAAACAAGAGAGCAGGAAAAATGTACCTTTCCTGTTGATACTGAAACGACTTTACATTAAGGCAGAAACTATAAACCAGTAAAATGTCCTACAAAAGCATAAATACAGCTTCAGATTCTTCATATTTTGTTGTATTACAGAGAAATCAATGGATTTGATGCAAAGACCTACAGCTCAGGTGGAAGAAGGTCGACAAGACAACTATTAGTCACAGGCTTGACAAAATCTGGCACTGACGGATGAATTTAAAGAAAAAAAGTCACAAGAAGGCCACATTAGGGAGACAGCAAATGTGAAATGAGGCACCTTAATCATTTGTGACCAAAACTAAAATGTCTGGCTTACACATGCACACCTATCCCACTGTGAAACCTGGCAGCAGCAGCATCATGCTGTGGGGTTATAGACAGTGAAGCTGCAGGAAGGGAGGTGGAGATGAATGCAGGATATTTCAGGAGGAAAACCTGCTAGAGGCTTCCATAAAACTGGGCAGGAAGTTCGCCAGGCAGAGCTGAAACTGAATGGTTTAGACTCATTTTTATACTGTCCTAGTCAAGGTCCAGACCTAAATCCAATGGAGATGCAACGCTAAGTAGCTCTGATATGGACCTACTTAGCGTAGATGCAACTCCACAGCGACATAGCACCATAATGAAGCTGGAGTTAAATGTAAAATGAATTTAAAACGGTAAACTGTTCAGTTTTTAAATTTGTAAAAGGTTTTCCAAACCCCGCATCATTTTCCCTCTACGTCCTAATTATTTCATCACAAACTTTGTGATAAAATATCTGGAGGTTTGTGGTTTGATGTGAAACTTTACCACTCAAGAAAGAATATTTTTGTAATGCACTGCATTCAAACTTAGTGATATTTGTGTTTTTCATGCCAGATTTAATCATCCAAACCATTTCAATCCTTAGACTTTATTGATACTTTCCAATAGACTGAAAACACACATATACAAGAAAACCAACGACATGACAGAGGAGAAAGAAAACTAAACAGAACAAATCATTTACCCTCACCTTACATACGTGTTTACGTCAGTAACTAAATGGGCCTTTGTAATAATGATGAACAATTAATGTGCTGGGAATGAAGTCAGTCAAGATGCCAGCAATGTTGATTATCAAAAGGTCAGTATATATATATATATAAAAATCTAATTTTGAAAGAAAAATAACTAAAAGAAACTGCTACCATTTAGATAAAGGTAAAATTTTGTAAATTAGGAATATATAAAGTCTAAGCAACCAAACTCTCCTCTTTCACATCAAGGTGAATAAAATTATTTTGTATATTTCTCTTCCACTTAATTATATCCCAGAAACAACAATAGGCATTTTGTCCCTCAGCTGTCTGAATGCAGCCAAACGAGAACATTTAACAGAGAAAACGGCTTTTGATCGGTTTCATGTCTCTCATTTGTAGTTTGTTCTCACTGATACTCCCATCCTGCGTTAGTCCTACATTTACTTAGTATTAGTGTATTGATCACAATCATTTATCCTTCAAGCTTGAACAATAAAAATAGATTCTGAATCCATACATGTACATAAGTAAATATTGGTAATAGCAAAGGCGACAACTTAAAGTGACCAATTATTAACAGAGCAGCTGCTCACCAAATGAAATCCTGCAAAAAAATAAAACCAGTAAAAAAAAAGAAAATCTGACAGGATACTAAAAATATTCGATTTGCAAGAGAGATCGCAAATAAAAGTGAAACCCAACAATTATAGATTAGATTAAAACAGAAAAATGAATTAGGCTCCCAATCAAATAAATCAACATGAGATGTTTCATCGCGTCTCCCAAAGCTCTAATCTAATCTCTGATATCAGCTCATACCAAAAACCTAACAGCTGATTCCAGGACGGCTCCGGACTCTGTTGGCGCTACAGGATGCTCTCTGTCAGGTTCCCGCTGTTGGACACGTTGAAAGTGTCGGATGCCTGGTTCTCAGCCGGGGGACGGCTCCACGTGTGAAAGTCCAGCAGGGCTTGGTTGAGCTTCTCCATCCAGTCCAACCTCTCCTGCTTGGTGTCAGCCGAGAACCAACACCTGAGAGGTTCAACACAAACACACGGCTCATTTATCAACAGCTCACACATTATGAGTTTAAGGCTCGGCACATTTAAGGTGATTTTAAAAAACTAGCAAGAGTCAGACAGACTGTCACATAAATAACTTAATTCAAATGAAAAAACAAAAAGAAACATATTCCAGGATTACTTTAGTAACTTCAGTAAAAAAATAGTTTTACTAGAAAATAGTTTTTATGACAAAATGGAAAATTACAGGTACAAATTTGGTCAACAGCTTGAAGGATGATCTAGAATAATTTGAACTTCTTACTAATTTTTAAAAAATGAACATTACTTAAAACCAGCAGAAAATATTTGTGTTAACTTTATAAATTTTATCTTTTGTGGGAAACCGTTACACTTTTACTAAATAATAAAACTGAATTATTTATTATTATAATTATGCCAGAAAAATAAAATCAAACTGCAATCATCATCTCAAATGATTGTCTGCAGGGTTGCAATTATTAAGCACAGCTTGGTGTAATGTGTTATATTTCAAGAGCCCTTCAGGCATTCTCTGCATGTTGCAGATATTTGGTTGATTATTATTCATCTGAAGTTCCTTTTGTCAGAGACACAACTGATGTAGATTTTAGGCCAAAAGAGTAGAGTTGATCAGGAGTGGTGGAGACGCAGCGATAAGAGACTGAAGAGGAAGATTAATCACAACCTGTAATCTTATAAAAATATTTTCTAAAGCTTTAACTATTCATGTTGTCCAACAATATTTAATCATTAAACATGAAAGAAAAACACCATGTTCTAATCTGACGTAAATGGAGGCAAATATTAATAGACCAACCTATGGAAACGGTTCTTTCATTCATTATCTGTGTAATTTAAGTGAATACAGGCCACGCCCGTTCTACCGTTTCATGTTTTACCAGGTGGGATGGGTTATGTTGGCAGTTTTATATGAACTTACTTGGACAGAGCTTCCTGGTTTTGGTCTTCCTGCTGAGAGGCGTTCACCAGCTCAAAGGTGAAAGGTCGAGCACATGAATCTCTCTTAACAGGCCTGACGCACTGACTGGGAGACCTGGACAGAGAGATGCTGCCTTCTGCTTCCTGAAGAGTTCAACCAGAGAATAAAATCAACATCCGATGGCTTTTTTCCCCCCTCTTGTTTTAAACACCTGTTGGTCGATTGCTACCTTGGTCTCCCTGTCATTTGGGTTGCTCCAGTAGGACAAGTTGCATTCCTCCAGAACAAAATATCGCCGATTCCACACCCCAAATCCACTGATCAACTCAAACATCGTCTGCAGAGAAAAAACAGAAGCAATCCCAGGATTTTTCATGTCAATGACCAGCATCCTCTTTGTGGAGACATTTAGCACACTTCTGTTTGCAGAAACTGCCCTCATTGCTAGCATCACCTGTTGGTCTCAAAATAATCTTTTGGATATTCACAAAAGTTTGTGTTTAGAGAAATAGCCAAAGACTGGGAGGTCATCTTCCACATAGAGGAAGGAAAAGTGGAGATTTATTGTCTTTACAAATCCAAGTAATGCTGACAGGTTTTTAAGTCCAAAGAAATCTCCAGGAAAAAAAGTTACATTTTTCCCCCCCAATTATTGCAGAATTTACTTCATTATTTAATATGCCAACTTGGACCTGCAGAAATTATAAAAGGACATATCTAAGACCGTTATAAATTTAAGGACTTTTGCTCCCCAGATTAAAGCAGCACTTTCATGATTAAATGGAGAAAAGAAACTCCCGGCTGCATTGAGATACTTTGATTGCAACAGATCTGTATTTGATACAAGGAACACAGAACAAATGACTTCATTATAACTGCAGACACATTTAAGGCAATGAAAATAATTGTAATATCTGTTGTGCAATTTGCCATTCTGACCAGAACTTACTTTCAGCTGATTAGACAGAAAAACCAAAGATTCTAAGAGTTCAAACACTCCAGTTTAAAATTTCTACTCTGAAAACATAGCTCTGCTGAAGAAAAAGAGGAGTAAATAACAAAATGGTAACATTGCTGACCAGGAAGCCTTGGTACTGCACATCGGAGTGGCCCTCGCTGTCCAGTTTCAGGTAGATGTGGCCCTCCAGTGGTGAGAGAAATGGTACCTGCAGTCACAAGAGGAAAAGTCACATTCAAACTAATAGAATATGGAGAAAAAAAACTTCACTCAGTCATATTTATCTATTCTGGTTGAGCTAAATCTGGTTAGGAAATTGTAACTAATTTTCATTCTGTGTGTGTTGAAGAAAACTGGGCATAAATATCCTCAGGCTGATTTTATCGAAGGAACTGAAATGGATGAAATCACACAGAAAAAACTAAGGAAGCAAATTATAACACTTTCAAAAACAAGAAAAAAACCCCAAACTAACTCATGTTAATTATCATTGAAATCAAGCAGCTGGTTAGTTTTTGCATAGAGGAAGAGAAAAGTGAAGACATGTGAAGAGTGATGAAGGTTAAAGAAAAAAACAAAAAAAGAAAGTGAAACCTTTTCCTGAAATTCATCTCCCAGCAGCCTCCTGATTTTGCCATCAAGTTTCATCTGAGTGGACGAAGCAAGACAGAGAGAGGGAGGGGGACAGACATCACGTCAACAGTGAGACCACCCAGGTGTGGACTTCAAAAACCAAACGGACCAAAGTGACTAAAACGGTGATAACAGTTTAAACTGAACAGTGCAGGAATGTGCAGAACCCAGAGAGAAAAGCTGCGGTTCACTTTGTGATTCGGCTAAAACAGGAACCATTGAGTCAAGAGGAAAATCACGGCTTGGTTTGTTTAATTGTATATAGCTCAATAAATTATGTGACTATTTAGGACTAGAGTAAGAGAGGCTTGCTTTACCGTCGCACTAAAATAGCACCAATCATAAATTACCTTATCGAGAGGAAATTTCCTGCATCCCAGTGAAGCCAAGGTGATCTTGTGAGAACCCACCAGAGCAAAGTTACTGGAGCGGCGAGGGTTGAGAGCAGCAGGAGCTTAAGGTAGAGGAACAACGAATCATGAAACTGCATAATATAACCTTCATTAAGTTTAGCAAATACAAAGAGTTAAATCTGAAAAATTCAACTTACATGTGAAAATGTTGCTGGATTTCTGCTAAACAACAAGACGACATTAAAGTGATGCACGAAACAGAAAAAGGTAATTGAAACCACAGAGCAGGATTACAGATGAACTCTTACTGTGAGGGTGTTCAGAAGCTTCCTTGGTGTGACCTGATTATGTCAACACACACACAAAGAAAGTTAGACTGCTTTCATTAACATGCTTTGAATTTCTGAGGAAAATAATCGCTCACTTACACGGGACTTGGTGCTGGTCCGGTCTGTGGTACTGGTGGATCCTGAGCTAGGACACTAGATTGTGGGAAAAAAAAAAAAAAAAAAAAATTAACTACAGAAAAATAATAACCAGTTTCAAACAAAACCAGAACATAAATGCATTTAATCGCAAATAAGATGAATAAAGTTACTAAAAAATATCTGTTTTTTTTTAAATTTGTAAAACTTTGGGACATTCAACTACAAAAAGAAAAAAAAATGCACTAAAGAAGAGTTTGGCATTTTTCTCTGTAGTCTGAATTAAAAGAAAAATACAATGATCTCAGAAGTAAGGCTTCTGAGATCCACAGAAATTTCAAGGTTAAATTTTCAATATGGCTGCCACACATTTAAAAATTTGTAATATACTTCTGTAACCCAATAAAGTCCAACAAAATAAATTATTGCACCATTAAATTTTGCTTACAGCCATAGGAACAAACTCTACAAATCAAAATGGATGTCTCACCAGGCTGTAGACTTCAACATCAATCTCAAAAGACGAGCGTATATCCTTTCTGAAATTTTAAATAAATACAGTTATTTAGTGCAATGTTTTTATTTGGAAACTATAATTCAGCAGTTAAAAATCAGGAAATAATTTAGCTTAGTGTTTAGTTTTCAAAGCTTACAGTGTGACTGCAGTCGGGAAGGAGATGGCGTCTCCATTTTGAGCGTCGGCAGCTGTGGCCAGCGGCGTGGCGATGACGTTGCAGGGTCCGTAGCGGATCAGGACGAAAAAGTAGTGGCTCTGTCGACCTACCCAGTTCAACAAACCAGTCAGTCTGTTAGGTATCATCTGAAGCAACATTTGTGCCTTAATCTTTGAGAAAATTACAGCTTTGCTACTCTGTGGTTGTACCTGAACGGCTGTTCGACGAGCAGACAAACTCAACCTTCAGAGGCAGCTGGATGTTGGTGATGTTGATGGTTCCTCTGCAGGCCTGCTGGGAAACGTAGTCCGTGTCCTCCTTGGGAGCCTCTTCAGATTGCAGGCTCCTCTCCTCCCGCAGTCTGGTCACCTCTGCCAGCAGAGCAGACCGTTTCTCACCTTAAGAGCAAAAAGTGGAGAGAATGTACTTTAAAAAAGAAAGAAAGAAAGAAAAAAAAGAAATAAAACAACCTCATAATATACTCCCAGCCTAAATGCTGCAACACAGCTTGACCTAATCCTGTAAAGCAAAGTGATATCTGGGAAATGTGCTGTACAAAATGTACTCACTAGGTTAATGCCTAAAGCTGTGGATTTAAATGTTAGGGGGAAAAAAACTAACAACAAAAGTAAAGATTCACCATCTTGCTAGTTATCCTGAGTAGAGAAATATTCACTATCAACATGACTAAATCATTAAACACCCAGTGTGGCGTTTTAAAATGCTGTGGTTTTCATACAGGACACCAGCAGAAGTTTCTCAGCTTCAGCCTCCTCCAGAGAGCCTCGTCCGTGATCCTCATCGGTGCAGCAGCTCAGCGCTTGCAGCGTCTGGTTGATCACCAGCTGCAGTTTCCCAGCTTCTTCATTCAGAGCCTGAGCAACCACACAGCATTATTGGAATGTAAACATTTAACAGAGTCAAACAAATCTAAGGAACATAAAAACGACTTTGTTAAATTGAGCTGGTTATGGAGCCAGCTCAAGAATATTTAAGAAACTTAAATCTTTGTCAAAGAAAGGACAAATTGACACTAATTTTAGAACACTATTTTTTAAACAAATATCAGAAAATGTAAAGACAAAAAAAAAAAAAAAAGTGCTTCTCACAATTATCTTCTCCTTGATGTTGGCAGACTCTTTGGGCTTCGGCGTCTCTGGCGTTCGTCGTTGAACCACAGGAGTCACGCTCTGAATGGCTGGCAGCTTGCGTTGCCTTTGTGTGCGGTACGCATCGATGCTGTCAAACAACGACCATCAGGTTAGTGAATGCCGTTTACTCAAACCTGTCACATGCCGTCTGTCATGTATGGCAAACTAGAATCAAACTACTATAAGACTTGAAAACAAGATAAAATGGTTTAAAAACTGCTGGCATCTCATAAAGAACCTCTAATAGCGACATTATTTTTGAAAATGTATTTTCTGATGGTAAAACATTTTGGTTTGCTCATTTCTAAAACAAAAACAAATCCCACATGTTAGAGCTAATATACATTTCTCCTATCTTTTCACATTTGCAACTTTTTACTAGCAACTTCTTTATTCAATTTTCTTCTCATCTGTGTTAATGTGTTGATGAAAACATTTATATTCAAAGAAATCACATCTCTAACTTTATTTTACTGATTTATATGGTTCTTAAATTGTACTTAGTTAAATAAAAATGAGTAAAATCCTTTCCAACCTGTACAGAGGAGCAGATTCAGGAGGAGTGCTGCTTTCCTCTGGACACAGGAGCAAAGGTGGAGGACGAGACTCTTGGGCCGCAGCCAGTCGCTGATGGAAAATATCACAAACAGAGAAGTTATGAAAACTGTCCTTTCTGAAGTTCATGAATCTGAAAAAGTTTGAGGAAATTTAAACAAAGCAAAGGTGTAAACCAGTCTTACCAGTGGGGTAACCACAGCGTCAAAAGACTTGCTGAGAGGAGAGAGGATGCCGCTTTGAGGAAAAGTAAGAAGCTCATCGTTTTCATCACATTCCTCTCCTCTGGGCTCTTCCTCTCTTTCAATCTTCTCACCACTCTTTCCAACAGAACAAGAACCGATGCCGCTGTCATGATCCTCTCCGTCTTCCTCAGCTCGTCCCTCCTCTTCTGCACTCCCAGCATATTCCAGCACCTCTTCAAACATCTTCTCAATGGCTTCTGTCGAGTTGGTGTCATCATGAGCGCTTGACCCTGAATCTGATGAGAAACATTGCAAGTTAGCTTTAGGTTTTTCAAAACCAAACAATCCACATAAAATTGTGTTCATGAATCCATCTGTGCATATGCGATCAGCTTCAAGATGCAGAAAACGTACTTGCGTTTCACACATGTGCAAAGGAAACCATTCAAAAACATCCCTGAACGTCAAACCAAGACAAAAGCTGCCATTTTATCCAAGTTCAGCCTTTTATCAAATGCTTTAAGGTAATTTATTCCAATAAGAAAGTGTTTGGCTGAAGTTATTCATTTGTAAAACACCCTCACTAATTATTAGTAGAAGGAAGTCTTAATGTAGGTACAACATTGTGCACAAGTCTTGAGTTATCCCTTAATCTCTTATTTGATAGACTTAAACCTTTTAAAGGGATAAGCTAAAGATCTTCAGATTTATTTTCCTGCCTGATCTGTAGATATGGTACAACTGGGACTCTTTAGTAAAAGCCTCATTTTAAATGACTTGGGTCAGTGATTAGGCAGTCTTACAATTAAAAATGAATTGCTGCTCTTTGAATGTTTACGTCTTCTACATCTACAGGTAAAATAAGAGTACAGCTCGCATTCAATGACAGCTTGTTCTGCTTTATAAAATCACCTCTTGGTGTGAACCCAGTGTTCCCAGTTCACCAGTGGAAAAGGATCACCCACAAAGTGCTTCACCACATGGATGCTCCTCTAAGAAGTAGCTTCTCAGACGCATCTCACCTGACAGACTGGTGTCTGCCCTGGACTCCTGTGAGGTGTCGCTCTCAGATAAAGGAGAGCCATTGATCAGCTCCGGCTCCAGGATAAAGGTGACTTTTTTTGAGCTTTCTGCTTTCAGTTCACCTAAAACCACCCTCTCCCCCAGAGGGGAGTCTGACATCTTGATCTCAGATGAACCCTGACATTCATCCCTCCCACCAGGCTGAGCCTCGTTTTCAAAGTTGGTTTCATGTTCTGCATTTCCTGATGGTTTCTCTCTCACTGTTTTGGTTTTTAAAGCCGATTTCCTTATCAAGGAGCCATCTACTCTGTTTTCTCCATCACTCCTCTTCTCTTCTGGTCTAAGCTTCTCATCTTCCTGTCGTTCACCAAAGCCAGCTGTCGTTTCTGAGACATCTAGATCTGGAGCACTTCTAACATCAGCAGGTTCACTTTTATTCCTCAAGCTACTTTTTTTCTCCCTCCCCTCTCTAGCTGCCTCCATTTCTTCTTCCTTCTCCTCACTAAACACACTCTCCTTCTCTGAGATCGCCTCCTCGTCAGCTGACACGTTTCCTTGAGGATATCTCCACTCCCTTAGTTCCTCATCGGTCGAAGGCTCAATCTCTTCACCACAAGTAGAACCTTCCATCGTCTCATCTTCGTCAAAAGGAAACACCTCAGACTTTTCCACCTCAGTTACTCTGGAAACTTCGCTCGTTTCCTTCGTGTTTGACTCATCTAGGAGAGTTGATTGTAAGAAGCTGTGCTTATCAGCTGTGTGCAGATCAGACAGGCTGTGCTCATCACTGAAAGACAACTTTAACACAGTCTGGCTCTCTGGGTGTTGGGACCCTGGCTGCTCTTCTGTATTCACAGTTGCAGGCTTGAGCTTGTTCTCATTTCCTGCTTCCTCACCATGAGCAACGCTCTCCTTCTGCCCCTCTCTGTTGAGTTTAAGCTCTTTAGATGCAGCAGGAGCATCAGCGACCGCTCCTTCACCTGTTGAGGGAGAAGCTCTGAATCCAATTAAGTCACTGAAATGTCACTTCAGACTTTTATCCTTTACTCTGGCAAACAATCTACAATATTTGGAGTCGCAAAAAGTCAAATTAGAAATGTCATACATCAGCACAATATTTTAAAATAAGGGGGCAAAACCTGGTCTTTCAAAAACAATGTTTTATACATCGATACAGTTCACATTCACTTTAACAACAGATTTCAGTTTGGGTTTTTTTAACTGGAAGGGTAGAAAATTTCAGATGCCATTCCCTTAAAAACATATATGGCAACTAAAACACTTCTACTCTTTCTGTCCACAAATTGTTGTCTTTAGTGAGCAACATGATCAGAAATCCAGGGAGAGCGGTGGGGACATTGTGATAAACTACAAATGAAAATGGAGTTAGTTACCATCTGTACGGTCACTGCAATATTTAAATGTACACTTTTTCCTTTTGTAGTTTTAGAGCGGAGAAATTTATCAAGTTTTTTATTTAACCTGAGACTCAAACTAAAGTTTATTTATCCTCATTCAGCTCCTTGGATTCAATTCTAGGATTTCTTTACGACAAACCAGTTCAGGAGAAAGTTCAGTCAATACTCTTACCCGTCATATTTCCAGAAGGTGTCGTAGCCACAGATGTCAACATTTCAGTAAAACTCACATCTTTCATCTCAACGTCTCCAGGAACCTGCTGAAGAAGAAAAAGAAAAAAACCCAAAAAGAATAATGACATCAGGATAAGAAGAAGGGTTGTTGTGGTTTTCAGGTAAACAAATATGGTAAGAATTTAAGCAGAAACTGTTTGAATATGTATTTGTGTAAGAAAGAAATAATGTTCCCCAAACCACACGACAGTCCTAAAGGATTGTCAAAGCTGAAAGAATGTAAAATCCTGAGGAGAAAATAAAGAGGTGAATATTTTTAATGTTTTATTGGCTCTAGTGGCCTTTATTTGATAGTAAATTGACAGGCAAGTGTGTAATGTGAGAAGGGGGAAGGTCACCAGGCGGGGAAGCGAACCTGTGACCTAGGCCTCCATATGTGGGTTGTGCTTAACCTCTGGGCCACCACAACACCCAAGAGGTGACCTTTTAAATCCAACTTAATGTGTACCACTCCACATTTTACCAAAGTGTTAAAGGTGCAAAAAGTGGCCAGTCAGAGAAGTTACATTTAAATCACCGACTCACATCCCAGGGCTGAATGGGAGGCCAACAAAATGTCCTTTTAGACACAGAAGCCCGTGAGGCGGGGGAAGAGCAGCCAGCAAGAAGCCCTCCCTTTTAATGGTTTTATAAAGTAATATAGAAAACAAATGTTAAGAGTCAACCACAAACACAATTTCTACAAAAAAAATATACAGTAAAAAAGGTAGAGAGGAAAGTGCTATAATGTGTCTTAATGGTTATTTGTTAGAATCAGCTTTTGGTGAAAAACTCAACTGGAAGTTTGTTAAAATGAATCAATTAAAGGAGTAAAGCTTCCAAACATGTTCAATCAAACCCATAAACTATAATTTACATAAAAATACACCTGTTAAATGGGACCGACGCCTCAAACCCACCTGAGTTATTGATGAATCCGAGCTGCACCTTTTCAGCCAAGCGTTCTTACTGATTGGCTGGAAAGGCAACTGGTTTAACTCCAGCTCCCGTTCCTGATTAAAATGAAAATACATTTTAAAAAAAGGCTAGAAAAATATTCTGATTCTGCCAACAAGCTTTTCTAACTTCATTATTCAGGCTGCCAGTATTTTTATGATGAAACTAGGCAAACTCAAACATCAAAGATGTACAGACAGACCCGGTATCTGTAGCAGCAGAACCGACCTGGCGCATGATGGACGCCTGTTTGGAGCTGGGTGTTGTTGTGCACTGCAGTTTCTGCTGAATGCCAGACACAAAGTGGGAGCGGGGCCGGGAGGAGGAGCTGGCAGGGCTCGGTGTTTGGGTGGTGTCGGCCTGAGAGGCTGGTGCCTTAAAACGCTCCAGCCGTTGATGAAATTCTTCCTCACCTAGAAAATAATAATAAAAGCAGCGAAAATGCTGACGCTTGACCAATGTTTCAAATAGTTTCTTAGCCTACTAAACTGCTTCAAAAACACTTTCTATGGTTTAAATAATTTCCAAAATAATATTCAGAGCATTTATAATGCACTTTTATTCATTTATTTGACGTTCGTATTGACCTGGAGATAAAACAACACAAGGCCCATTTTCTAAGAAAGCAGCGATGCAATTAGTTCTGCTTTCTTTACTTATAAAAATTAAAACAATTAAAGGAAATCGTTTCCCCCAGAGCACAGAGATACTACTTCCTCTACAGATGAAAGTAAAGGTGTGATCTCATTTGCATTCTTACCGAGAAGATGCTCGGTAAGATTTCCCTTGCTGGAAACCGATGGGCCTTCATTTCCTGGATGAGAGAAAGAACGCTGTGCAAAAAAACCTGAAACCAAAACATTTATCATTACAAACCGCAGTGTCATGCCAGCATTACCACAGCAATTCAGCAACGTCTTGACAAATATCAATATAATTTTCTATAATTACAGCTAGACTTGATTCCAACAGGAAATCATCAGTAATAATTGAAGGCAGATGGGATTTTTATACGTGATTCAATCTGAGGTTGGAGCTTAAGTTGTTACAGATTAATGTAGATGCGGGTAGACGCAACATAAGCATGCCAACGTCAGTAGTATGAGATGAAGTTACCGTCTTTTCTCTGGGTGAGCAGCTGGACTCGGGAACGGACCGAAGGGATCACTGGTGTATCCGGTTTTGCCTGGAACTCCGCTAGACGTCCAGATGAGGACGGCTCAGGAGTCAGGTTCTCCTGACCAGCTGCTTCCAGACGCCGTCGCTTCAGTCCATCTTTGACATCTGAAACAGCAAAACGAATGCTTGCTAAAGAGTGGCACAGTACAAATATAAAGATTTGGTTCTTAACGTTGTAGTAAATGGTGTCAAAAGCACACCTGCTGCAGGGACGATGTTGTCTTCAGTGTCCGACAGAGGTTCCCTCTGCCTCTTTAAGGTGACATTCCTGTCATTTTCCTGCCCGGCTTCCATGATGAACTAAAAACAGACACAAAACAAGCATGTTGAAGGTGTTCTTCTCTCCAAATCAAATATAAAAGCAGAGTCAACTATAACAAATAAAAAAGTCTTAAACACCCATTAACAAAATAACTTTGCCCAAAAAGTTTCATTCAGTACTTCTTGCTAAACAATGCAAACTCATAACATATAATCAGATGTTGATACATGGACTTAGCACAAAATAACTATTGCATCAATCTCACCACAGAAACAGCTTTTTGAGGAAATCAGAGGTTAGCTTAGCTTGAATAATAAACAGAGACCTTGTGGTATTCAGCTGTTTTACACATATACACAACATACCTGTTGATGTTCAGTAAAAACAAACACTCAATTGTTCAAATTAGCCTTAAAATATATATTTTTATGAAACATAACTACATGCAATAAACACAGAAGACGTTTGTGGAAGGAGACGTGACAAGGCCCAGCTCTGACTCGCTGCAGGTTTCAAATGAAACGCAGGTAAAACAGGTAGCTAGTTCTGCTGCTAGCTGCTCCGCTAGGTGAGCCACACAGCTTTCAAGCTAACACAAGAAACCTAAACAAAACTAAGTGGCAACTGTTTTAACTAACTTTAGGGAGACTAAATGTATCATCAAGAGTTGGTCTTTCAACATTAACAGATGTTGCGTGTTTAAAACGAGCTATCTTGTTTACAGTCGGCCATCATGACGTTAGCTTAGCTTCGAGTTGACATTATAAGCGGAAAAAAGCTTGAATTTCTCAACATAAGAGCCAAATTAGTTGTTAGTGTCTTACCTGAGACTATATCTTAAGACCTTAAATTCGATTCAGGTCAAACCTAAATTGCATTAAATCGAGAAAACAGCCTCCTTGCCTTCAAGTGTTGCAGCGTCCTTCTCTAACTTTGAATTTCAGCGGGTCCTCTGACGTCAGCGGCGCGTACAAATGGACTCTTCCTCCTACCGTAATATACTGACACTCTGCGCAGCTCGCAGTTTTGTCATCAACAAGGTCGGAGACCTGTATTTCATTACATAGCAATAAAACAAGCAATTCAAATTAATATTTTACTGTTATGGACACGAGAAGGGAACATCATTACTGCAATGGAATTGGAATCAAAGGTCCAAGCTGTTGCCCTGTAAATACTAGAATAAAGTATATTGCCTGGGCAGCAGTAGCTCAGGTCTGCAGAGGCCTGATGAGAAGCTCATTTGATTCAGGTGTGCTGGAGAAGGGATGCATCTAAAAACTGTGGGATGTAGCTCTCAAGGAATGGGCGTGGGCACTCCTTATCCATACCAGACCCAAAATAAATATTTAATAACTTTACTGTCGAGTTTGGATAAAGACTCGGATGAAAACACAGATACTCTTAATTTGATTACTATTTTTCTCTCATATTTCTACCCATTTCCCACCTAACCTAATGTAGACACGATTCCACTCTGTATGAAAACTTCAGTTTCAAACCAATGAAGGTGCGATATATTTCACCTTTACAGATACAATTTCCAGGAAAACACAAAGACAAATGCTGAGTAAAGTCCTTCTGTAAAGAAGATTTTTATCTCTGCAACCCAGTGGTCACTGACCACTGTAGTCACTGAGGTCAGTGACTACAGTGGTCAGTGACTTAGTGATGTTGTGAAACTGAGCAGCAGCGGTTTAACTTTTTCTCTTCTGTTTAAAGAATTCTTTATATCATTAACAATTCATTGAACAGGATTTATAAGCGTGGCAGAGCTCAGTCACAATCATAGCAAATCGAGAAGCAACAGATCATCATCGCC
>CAEFZY010074119.1:0-13977 GCA_903066815.1 Brachyrhaphis roseni
TTTTGAATATGATAAAGCCCCCAAAAAGGCCCCTCTTTGGGGGGGCAGAATCATAATAATAATAATAATAATAATAAACAGTATAATAATAATAAACAGTACAGATACAATAGGCCTTCGCAGCGCTTTGCTGCTCGGGCCTAATTATTTAGTGACCATTAGTTGTGCCCCCTGTGAGAATAAATATTCTGAAATTACATCTGAATTTCCAGATGTAAAAGTAAAGAAAAAGTCAATGAAATGTTTCTATTGCTATACACAAATGATTTTAATAACTACGTTTATACATTTACTTTTTTAATTATTTTTTTTTACTAGTTTTTGTGTAGGCTGACTCCGCTCGGGTGATTTTGATCAGGCAGTGAGGTGAACAGCTACGTTGAACGTGAGTCAGGACCTCGGAGGACGCACGTTTGCGCAGAACAGGTTGTAAAGGGTAAATAAAGTGAAACAGACATGTTTGCGTTAACGTCCGTCCTGAGGACGAGCAGCTTTCGGTCCTGCAGCCGGCGGAGCTGCCTAAGGAAACCTCCGCTCCACAGAATCTGCTCTAAAATGGTGAGAGCAACAGTCGCAGTTTTCTGTTAGCATTTATGCTAATTAGCGCCTTTAAGCTTCTTTAAAAGACGAGCAGGACGCGAAAGTTTTACCCCGACAGAGTTTCTTCATGGGGAAAGTTTGAAGAAGCAGCGGCGTAAAAAACACATCTGTTTAATTATTCTAAATTTATTTTATTATTTTCGGTCATGTTAGTGTAACATTTGTTTAAAATCTCTCCGAGTTTCTGTTAATTTTATAATATCGCGCAATAGTTTGGGAATAAGGAACTAAATACACAATTTAAGAAACTTAGAGCGCGGTGAAAAAGACATTTAAAATCACAATATTAGGAATTTATCACAATAAAATACAGAGGAACATGCATGACAAAGTAAATGCACTGTAACCGAAATAGTAGCTAAGATTTTATTAGGAAATGTGACCAGCAGCATTGACAGGTGCATATTTACAGGGAAACACCTCCACCTGCTGGAGAATAAGCAAACTGCAATCCACAAAATAAAACGGATGGGTCAAACAGGACAACAATATTACAAACATTTAAACTAATAACTGACACTTTAAAAACTAATCCATCGTTTAGGCTGGAGTTACAACATATCTAACAACGTCTCATGATGCAGCAGCTTCCAATTTAACAAAGGCAACTCAATGTTGATCATAACTACACTAGCCTTAATTAAGTTAAAGAATGACATTATCTTCTGTATCTAAAGATGCACATATATTGTAGAAAACTGCGATAGCTTTCTCTTATAATGAAGAAATCAGATTATTGATTATTGTCAATCAATAATCAATCCGATTAACTTTAAGGTTGAATCCAATTCCTTGCTATTTATTTTTGTTTTAGTTTGGTGAGCAAATGATTAAATTTGCACCAGTACATCTGCCAGATCCTAAATGTTTTATTATGATCCTCATAGCCAGATTGGTCTAAATATATGCTGCTGATACAAACAATTAGGGCTAAAACGATTCCTCGAGTGATTTGAGTATCTCGATTATTAAAATTCTTCGAGGAAAATGAATCTGCCTCGAAGCTTGGTTAAGTTATGTTTTATTATTTAGCACCGTGTTCCGGCCAGGTTATTGCTTGCGTTGCGCAGCGCTCTCACTTTCTCCTGAGTTGTTGACGAAAGCTAAGTGTTAGCAGCATAAGGTTCAGTTTTCAAGTTCGGCCTGGGAGGATTTTATTGATTGATGATAATGTCCGGGTCCTTGTCGTTTTTCGGGGGACCAATAAGCATCTTTAAAATGACTGGCGCGATGCCTGGAAGCGAATGAGAGCCTGCAGGTGTTTTTATACAGGTGAGACTGAACACAGCGAGCGGCTGCCGCGCAAGTGTAACTTTATGGACGAACCAGAAATTAATTTCATATCATCCCGGTCTGAACAAATGTGTGGTGGAGCTCATCGTGATGGTACATGGCTGGTAGATGTTTCTGCGTGTGAGAATGAAGGAGTCAAATCCTGTCGCTAACATGAACACAAAGCTATAAATGTCTGGGCAAGATGAGAGTTTATCTATTAAAGTGACTGAAGATGAATACAGAAACTAAAAGTTGGAGTATAGACATTTTTTATCAGCGTATCTGTGAGCCTGCCTCTTTGTTATTGAACTGAATATAATTTCATATTTTTGTATAACTTTTCTTCAGGTTGACTTGGAAAGTGAGTTATTATTGTTACAAGTTAATTTTCTAAACTACAGAAAAGTTTGTTGTTAGGGAAGCTTAACTGTGAAAAATTGGACTGATGTTGATATGCCATAGAAATACTGTTATGTTAGATTTACCGATGTTTTACTTTATCTTTTTTGATCCGATTACTCGATTAATCGTAAGAATAATCAGTAGGTTACTCGATTACTAAAATATTTGTTTACAACAGGCTTACAAAAATATAAAGAAATATTATTTAGACAAGTAATTTTAAATGAGTCCTGTAAATTTACCCTTTTATTGCAGTAATTTTAACCAAAACAGCATATATGTTTTGTTTTATTTACAGAATAACTTATAGTAGCTAGTGCATTAGGAGTCTCAAATAACAAATAATATCGCAAATAATACAGATATTATTTGTGCAAACATTTCTTCATCAGAAAGCCTAAACAATATATCATAACATGAAAAAAAATGTCTAAAAGGTTTTTTTTGGAAAAGCGTTGTAAACTGCAGAGGAAATCTCAACGTGAGCATTGTTACCCTGACAGCTGCCAGCAGGCTTTTGCTGCTTTGCAGTTATCATTCTGAGGGAAATCCAGTAAAACTGAGCCTGAACTTGGTGGTAAAAATGTTTGATTTTAAAAACTTAGTGGCTTGTTGTGTCCAGTCGTCAGACTCTCATTGGCTGAGCCCGACGGACCGGGATCAGCTGGTGATGGAGCTCCGGGCGACGGGCTGGATGGAGGTGGAGGACCGCGACGCCATTTTCAAGGAGCTGCACTTTAAAACTTTTAATCAGGTCTGTGGCTTTATGCTTGTTTTCATATTGCCTCTTCTGAGGAATGTTTTTATTTGAATTTTTTAGTAAAATGTTGAGTCAGAGGGCTGCAAACTCAAAAATCTGACATTTTTCTGATCAGTTAATGCACCATCACAGCGACACTCTCACTGAGTACAGAAGCCGAATGTATAAACTGTGAGGGATTGTTTTTAATAACATTTATTTTATTTGGTAGGAACAATGCATTCATGTGCCAAAATTAGCCAAAATGCTTTTTTCGTCTGTTGTCTCTTAATAATCCTAAATTTGATAAAAACAAATAAAGGCTATAAAATAACTTAACTACACAAGTTTTGTCAATAAATACAAAAACTACTATCAAAACAAGAAACTATAACACAGTTATAGGAAGTGTAAAAAGTTAAATTATATTTATCAAAGGTTAAAAAAGTAAAAAAAAAAAAAAAAGTGGTGGTTTTACTTCTAAATATTGTCGTCATTTTGCTCATTAGCTGTTTTTAAAAAAATATTCTTTGCACTTTTGGTCATCCGTACCTGAAATCAGGGCTGAAACAATTAGTCAAATTAATCGTGATTAATCGGTAATTTAAGTAATCGTCAACTAATTTTGTAATGGATTAAATGTTAATGGAGTATACAGACTAAGAAAAAGACCATTTACTTAAAGAACAACACTCTCATAGCCAATATTATGTCAAAACTACAAAAAAAATACATTTTGCATTTAAGATAAAAAATGTTTTCTGTTGTACAGTTGAGGAGTTTTGGGTAGAACAGATTTACAAACAATTTAGTAACTTAAAATGTAAAATGTGATACTTTTTGTACAGTTTTGTCTTTATCTCCTCTGAGTATTCTGTTCTTTCAGCAAATGGTCTTTTTTTTTAAAAAAAAATCTGTATACTCCAGTTAATTAATTACTAAATTAGTCGATGATTATTTCAGTAATTGATTAATCGTTTCAGCCCTACTTTGGCCAATAAAACATTTATATTTGGAGTCCTACTGCAGGCCTCTTGCAGTAAAATAAACATAACTTTCATGTTTTCTTTTAATCAGCCTCCCGTTTAAAATCGTTTTCTTTCTTCATCTCAGGGCCACTTAGTGGACTTCCTCTAATCCGCCGTTAGCTGCTTCAGCCACTAACGCCGCCTGTTTTTACACTTCCTGCCGTTTGAAGTCGGAGGCGCGTACGGACGTCCTCCCCCTCCGGATTCTCTTACTCGACACGTCAGGCCGCATTAGACGGAGACTCGCCAGGTGGCCAGTTGGCAGCAATTTCGGTTTTGATCAGAATGATTTCTTTCACAAACAATGAAATTAGTTAAAATGTCTCATCTGGTTTGCAAACCACTAACAACCCGTCAGCCTGCAGTGGATGTCCCTCTCCTCTCCCTATCGCTGCCTCTTCTCGTCTCTTGTTTCCTTCTGGAAGATGAGCTCATGTTGTTCCAATTTTGGTTGTTGGCGTCTCTCTGTTTTGTCTTGTGGGCCGTGTTTCAGTCTGGGGTGTTTTCACTCTCATGGCTGCACTTAAAGGGCTTTTAAAATGACGAGCGCTGACGAGGAGCGACATGCTGGCTGATTTCCATTCGCCACTTATCTAAAGACATCGAGTCCACAAAGTCAGATCCCACAGGAGTTTATAATGAAAATAACAAACCTCCTTTTCTGCTTTGAAGCGCCTCCTTATGTGATCACCAGGGGGCGCCAGAGCTGCAGTTAAAAAAAGCAAAACGACACGTGAGCTCGTTTTTTAGGCTGAAATTACTCAGATTATTGCAAATGGAAAGTGTCATAATGTTTGTTGGTGGCAGTGAATTTGAGAAGGGATTTTTCTTTTGTATTTTTCTTACATCAAATTCCTGTTTAACCAGGTTTGGGTGGTGAGGAGAATCCCTGGAACCACATGTGATTCTGCTCAGAAACATGCATGTTTTTCTGGTTTTGTTTTAAGTTGCAGCCGCTGATGCTGTTTACACACAGAGTTTAAAGATTGCCCATCTGCTTTACGTTTCTGTGAATAAAGCAGAAACAGTTATATGAAACGGTGGAGGTGAGCTGTGCATGCTCAATGTTAGCTGAGGTTGACAACAATGGCATTCCTTCATTTTCCCACATAAACTCGCTCCTGCAGCGAGTTTATGCTGCTGCTGCTGCTGCTGAAGCTGCTGCTGCTGCTGCTGCTGCTGGAGCTGCTGAAGCTGCTGCTGCTGAAGCTGCTGCTGCTGCTGCTGCAGCTGCTGCTGCTGCTGAAGCTGCTGCTGCTGCTGCTGCTGCTGCTGCTGCTGCTGCTGCTGCTGCTGAAGCTGAAGCTGAAGCTGCTGCTGCTGGAGCTGCTGCTGCTGAAGCTGAAGCTGCTGCTGCTGGAGCTGCTGCTGCTGCTGGAGCTGCTGCTGCTGAAGCTGCTGCTGAAGCTGCTGCTGGAGCTGCTGAAGCTGAAGCTGCTGCTGCTGAAGCTGCTGCTGGAGCTGCTGAAGCTGCTGCTGAAGCTGCTGCTGGAGCTGCTGAAGCTGCTGCTGGAGCTGCTGAAGCTGCTGCTGGAGCTGCTGAAGCTGCTGCTGGAGCTGCTGAAGCTGAAGCTGCTGCTGAAGCTGCTGCTGGAGCTGCTGAAGCTGAAGCTGCTGAAGCTGCTGCTGCTGCTGAAGCTGCTGCTGCTGCTGCTGAAGCTGCTGCTGAAGCTGCTGCTGCTGCTGCTGAAGCTGCTGCTGCTGCTGGAGCTGCTGAAGCTGAAGCTGCTGAAGCTGCTGCTGCTGCTGAAGCTGCTGCTGCTGCTGCTGAAGCTGCTGCTGAAGCTGCTGCTGCTGCTGAAGCTGCTGCTGCTGCTGCTGCTGCTGAAGCTGTTTCAAGTTTAACCTGTAAAGTCAACAAGGAAACTGTGGGATGTAAAAATCCACAATAACAAAAACTAAATGATTTTTTTTCTCCCAAGTCAAATCAAACTATCATCCTCCTCTTCATCCTCCGTCTCGTTCAGATGTTGAATCCGTTGTAAACACTGAGGTCTGCCGACGCTCCCGTTCGTGAATCTGATTCAGATTATTACTGAAACCTCAGATTATAAACGATAAACCAGTTTTAATAATTTCACAATGACAAATTAAACAAATTAATGTAAGTTAATGATTGTAGCTCATTTCAACTATAAAATAGGTCAATTTGGTTTTTATCAGCTTCCAGTCTGTGTGTGAAACTTAATCTTTCTACATATTTTTCAGTTTATTTAATGTAACTTAGAGTTTTAGTTACTTTGTTATTCTTTCATTCTTTTAGTTTTTCTCATTAATTTGGCTTAAAATTGTTTCTAAAAGTCTGGAATGAACAAATATTAATATAGATATAAAAGAATATTACTGCAACACAATGAAAATATAATCTAAAATACAATAGAATAAAATATAACTAAGTAAATGAATAAAACTAAAACATTTTTAAAGTTTTGTAGTGAAAGTATGTAAGTTCACAAAAATACTAAAATTATATAAAAATAAATTAACCAAAGCAAAATTTAAATATTAAAAGATATAGAAGTTAGGAACGTGAAATATTAATAAAAAGTTCTAATAAATTTCAGATTTAAGTTCTGAAACAGACGAATCAATGTTTAGTAAATTGTCTGAATTCTTTAAAATTCTGCAGACTTTTGATAATTTGCTGAATTGAACTTTATTTTCATGTAGCTGAGAGAAAAACGGCTTGTTGTTTTTCCAGTCGGTAAAACTTTACGTTTCCTGCAGCATGAAGCTGATTTCTTTCTCTCTGACTTCATTTTGTCTTTAACTATCCAGAGAAATCCTGCAAAATACGACATTTGTTTCTTTTTAACTTTTAATTGTAGTTTAGCTCTTAATGATGACTTTGCATTTTAACTCTGAGTCGGCTTTGAGATGCAAAATGCATTTTCTGTGGTTCTGTTTAGAAAAATAAACATCCAATAAACTCTGGAAGTTTCACAATGTTTTTAGTTTTTTATCAAATTATTTAAAAAATGATTCTTTATGTTAATGGAAAGACTGCCGGCCCTTTTCATAAAAGAGAAAACTGTCAGGTTTTTAAATGTTCTTAGAAAAACAGATCGCCTTTAGTCAGAGGCTTCTTCAAATGGACTGTAACACAGACTGCTACAGGAAATTTATCCTGCCAACAACCAGAATTAATATGAGTTGCATTTAATTTCTCTTTGGGATCAATAAAGTACCTTTGAATTTTACTTTGAGTTTGAATTGAAGGTTAAGCTGAAAATTTTCAACTTTTGAAGCTGAAAAACCTCCAAGTTTTTTCTACAAAATTCCTGAGATTAAATATTCAAAATTTCCAAGTTTTTTTCATGCAAATTTTCCACTTTTGGAGCCCAGAAATGTCCATGTTTTTTCTAGAAAATCTCTGAAATGAATTAGAACGTTGGTGGAACTTTGCTCCTATTTTCTGTCGTTAGCACTCGGTCGTCGACTCGCTGCTCAGCCAGCTGGCCGACGCTGAAAGGTTATTTGGGGAGGTGTGGTCATCATCCTCATCATGGGCGCAGCGTTCTCCCGTTTCGCCGCCGCAGAGCGAAGGTGATGTGTGTAATGCGGCGGCGTGGGACTGAGTGCACGGTGTGAACGTGTCTGCCGGGGTTCGTTGGTCTGCAGCCACTTAGCCTGGCGAGGCGTTTCTAAGCCTCTGCAGCGCGCCGGGCGGCCGAAAGACGATCTGTAAATAACAGACATGTGTTTGAAACCGAGTCCGCGGCCGCAACCAGAGCGAGAACAGCGCCTCGCTCCGACGTCAAATTATTTCATCCAGTGTTGTATGACAATCATGCTGTAATAGCTCCAAAATGGCTCCTCCTGCAGGCGGCGGCTGGTTCTGATTATTGGGGATGGAGGCTCTGCGTAACCTCACGTCAAATTATCTGAGTCTGACAGCTGCAGCTGCTGGAGACGGCCGAGGGACAGCCGCCTCGCCGGCTGACCTGCCGCAAGAGTGGCCCAAACAATACAAACGGCCTAAACAAAGCACTTTAAGAGGGAGAGCCCTTGACCTCTGTTGACTTGCTGGCTGGGCGTGGAGAGGCGTTTTTTATTTTCATCTGGGCCCAAGTGGAGGATGTTGAGGCCCTTACTGGCCCTGAGGGACTGCCGCCCTCAGAACCAACACTCCATTTTCACAGCATTTCTGCTTTTTCAAAACTAATTTTAATCTTTTTCTATCTGTAGGGAGAGATTACAGTTGATTTTATTTTCATGAACTTTAAAATTTCTCTCTTTGCAGAAAATTCTCTTCCTGTATTTTGTGCCTCAGTAGGCCTGCAAATGTTTATTAAAGAAATAATTGACATCTAATTTAGTAATCAATTAATCATTAATACAGACTAAAAGATTAAAAAAACACGCTGAGCCGTAACTAAGACAAAACTGGACAACATATTTAATCATTTGCATTTAAGATAAAAAGAATCTTGTTTGTAAAAATGTTCAACATAAAACTGATCAAATGTCATAGTTTTAGTTTCACAACACAAAAAGGTCAAGTGGAATAAAAATAGTTTTCAATATTTTCGTTTGATTCCAGAAGTCAAAGCTTCGCAGAACCAAATTAATCTGGGATGTTTCAGTTTTTCACATCTGAAACTTTTCATCCTTTCTTTGATCAAGTTCAACTTGAACAGACTTTCAGCTCAGAGAAACCACCATATTTCCCTCCTTCAGTCCGGTCGACCCGGTTCTACTGGAACCAGAACTCCATCATCTGCTCCACCTCCAGCTGCTGTGGTTCTGAGTCAAACCAACCTGTTCCCCTCCTGGCCTGTGGGGGCGCTGCACCAAGAACCACTGAAGGAAACCACACAAAAACCTCTGAAGGCACTGAGAGCAACTTCCTTCTTCACCAGATGGAAACAAGATGGAGGATCAGATCTTAGTGTTGGAGGATTTCTCTTTAGTCTAAAGACCAGGAGCCATTTCTGCTGCTAGCGCTAGGCTAACATGTTGGCTGGATTTACCCAGAATGCCCTACGGTGTAGTCCACTGCCTGCTTGTGGAGCGCTCTCCGGTCCGCTTGGCGTTCACATTCAAACCGAACCAGAGTTCACTTCAGTCGAACTCAGACCCAGGTTTGGAGGACCAGAGGTCAGAGGTCGATTGGCGTTCACACCTCCAAACCAGTCATACTCGGCTGAATTAAGTTGAAACTTAAAGAGCTTTTCAAGTTTTTAGAAGTTTTACTGTTGGACCATTTCTCTTTCCCTATCTGGTAAAGACCTGAGCAGACGTTTTTACTCAAAAAAACTTCTGAATCTGAAATAATTGTGAGAATGACAGTAATGTTTTTGTTTTATTGAACTGGTTCAGTTCGAGGCCGTCCGTTCCGGAGAGTCAAATGCGATATGTCAGAGTCCAGAACTAAAGAGCTGCTGGTGTTCTGAAGTGGGCCGGCGTGCAGCAGCCTGACATGTTGCCGCCGAACCGTTTCCTGTCACCCGGCTGCCAGCAGCCGTTCAGCCTGAGACACCAGACAAGTTTGGACAACACCTGACTCTTCCTGCTCCGCCGCCTCCATTAGAGCCAATGAGCGCTGAGGAAAAGCAGAACGCCTCGCTCTGCAAATTGGAGCCTCTGGGGGTCAAGTTGCAGGAATATGTCAATTACTTAAATTGATCAGGAGACGGTTTCCTTGATAACCAATTTGATCGAGCTGCCGATCGTGTTACACGCATAGCGGCACAAGGGAACCAAACGGGGCGTCTCAAAAATTGGTCCGCCACGCTAAAAACACTAAACCCAATTTCCTTTGTGAAGGTAATTCTGTTTGGTCCTGTCAGGTGGCGGATGGGGCCGCGGCCCGGCCCGTAAACAATGGCATTTCAGTTGATTTAATTAGGCACAGAGGAAGCGTTTAGGGGCTTAATTGAGATTGCAGTGGGAAATTGCTCTGAAATAAGGCCTACCTGCGTTTCTTCCCCCTCTCTCTCTGGTCGGGCGAGCAAGACGAGGGATTTCTCTCTCCTCTTTGTAGGTAATTAGAGTTACGGTAATCACTCCCTGGATGACCTGTGATTGGAGAGAGCCGCATACCGCAGCCTGAGGACGGTCGCTACAGTAGGTTTTATTCAGAGGCCGCCGCGCTGCTCAGCTTTCACAGCTTAAATCGTCTGATTGGTCAGAAACCTGCAAAATAAAGTTTCAGCTTCAGGATGTTTCTGTTCTGAGAGGAAATGGATTAATTAGTTTGAACAAAACTCGTTTTTATGGTTTCTTTAGAGCGGCAACAATTGATTCATTCGAACCTTTATAATACAATATTACAAATGTATTACAAAATGCAAATAAACATTTTAAAATAAACATTTTAATTGCCTAAAGTGATAAGCGCAGCTTTTCCTTAGTGAATGTTTGAATCTGCAGCTAAAACCACATTTTTAACATCAACGTGAGAAAATCTCAGCTGAACATCAACACAGTGTAAATCTGATCGGTTTAGCATTTTGGGGATTCAATTATTGATTAATGGATTGGAAAATTAAAAACTATGATATTTTTTAGGAGTTTTGTGTTGCACATATTTACAGGCAGTTTTTTTATTATTTAAATACAAAATGTTTATTTCTGGCTCAGTTTCTGCTCAGCAAATGGTCTTTTCTTTTTCTCCAGTTATTGATTAATTGATTACTAAATTAGTTGACAGTTGTTTTAATGATTGATTAATTTTAATGTAATTTTAGGTTTGCTGAGGATTTAAATCTAATTAACTTTTTGTTTCTTTTTTTAAGTGGTGGAAATATTTGGTGTTGAGCAGAATCGTTTATTTTGCAGGGAAACGGGAATGTTGCGGTTCTTCCAGCCCACTGTCGCCTCGTGCTTCCGCATTGCTTCAGTTAACGATCTGTTGGATCAGAAACATTTTACCAATTAGAATACGATGGTTGGATTTAACTAAATGATATAAATTTATTTGCTGTCATTAAATCTGAGATTATGATTATTATTGGCTGGTTTGGGATTAATATATATAATTTGAACCTCTTTGTCCTGTAAAAAGTGACTGGTGCTACATAACTAATCTACACTGAAAGAAATTAAAGTTTCCAAACTGGGATTCATATTTTTACTGTTACTGTTATGTTTTATACTCAGATTAAAACATTTCAACCTATGTTTACCAATTATGACTTTTGCAGACAAAAATATGCAGAACACATTTTTAGGATATTTTTATTTATTAAAATAGATTAATTTCCTCATATTTAATTGTTGTTTATTTTTGGCCCAGTTCTTACATTTAAGTGTGCTTCAGTTTGTCTAAATGTGAAAGTTAATTTTTGCAGGACGTTGTAGGGAGTTTTAAAATCCTTTTCTGTTTTTAAGTGTCGCTGCTGCTGAGGAAACTGTACTATTCTCTGTTGTCCTTCCACTTAACTTTCTGTTAACGTGCTTGGACAATAGCAGTCAGCTGTTGTGGTAAGGTTGTCTGCTGGACATGACTGCAGAAAGTTCTCTTAAAAATCCTTTTTATGTCATATGATCATCTAGAAAATTAATTTATATTTTTATTTTATATGAAATCCATAATTATCAAAATGAAAAAAAACCCATTGAAAACATAAAACTGTAACAAACCTGTCTTTAAAATTACTCCAATGTACTTTTCAATCTTTTACTTTAGATGATAAACCCCTGAAAAGTACATATTTTAGTTTTTTATTAGTATTTCATGAACATAAAAGGCATTATAAAGTATAAACCCATAAAGTTTAATGTTCCCTCCAGGCGTTTGGCTTCATGTCTCGAGTCGCTCTGCAGGCGGAGAAGATGAACCATCATCCAGAGTGGTTCAACGTTTATAATAAGGTAAAACATTCCTGTTACTGCAAATAAAACCTAAATTCTTTGGTTACAGAATCAAACTTTCTCTCCTTTAGACTCTTGCTGTTGATCCTGTTTGGTTCTCAACAAACTGCAGAAACTCTGAGATGAATCAACAGAAATCTCTCCATCCAAACTCCTAAAATATTCTAAAAGTCAGAAATAAAAACAAAAATAACTAGTTTCACCTGCAATCCTTTAGTTTTTCTCATAAAACCTTTGCAGATGTTTTCACATGTTGATGTGTTTATTTTTAGCTGTTACTGCATTTTAGGAAATATTTCCTTTTTTAATAAAAAAATAAATTTAAGTTTTTTGCGTGTTTTAATATAGAAAAAAAGCTTAAATGAAAATGAACAAAATGTGCCAATTTTGATTAATGGATTCCTCAGACAGACGACTAATCCTAACCCTCATCAGGTCGTAACTAGTTGCGTGTACTTCAGTATCTTTTTTGAAGAAATGTACTTTTAGGAGTATTTTTACTACATAGTACTTGAGTAATTTTATTATGAAGTATTTCTGCTCTTACTTGAGTAAAATTTCTGCATTTTCTTCCCACTGCATGAAAATCAAACATGTTTTAACCAGAAACTCAAACCTGCAGCTTCTGTTAAAGTTTAACAACTGATTTGGAAACATTTTATTTTATATGAATTATTGTCATTTTGATTCTTAAAATACCAACATTTCCACTGAACTGTACATTTTGGTCTGTCTGATGATGTAATTTTTAAATATTAAATAATATCTGATCAGTTACTCAGTACTTTCTACATAATATTTTTTACTTTTAGTTGAGTATCATTTTCCGGAGCTCTTCCCGCCTCGTCAGTGGTTTTTCCTCGGAGGTAGAGAAGTGCGTGACGCAGCCGGTCGGTGAAAATCTCTCAGCATTAGGCTGAAGCTGCTGAATTACCGTGCGGTGCAGCGCGGCTCTTTAGGAGGAATGCTGCTCCTAATCCACTCTTTATTAAAGCGGCTGCAGGTCTCGGCGCTCTGCACCAGACACTGGGAGGCAAATCTGAACAAAATACTTGATCCGTTCTGAATTCATACTGAACATAAATAATGTTCTGCTCGGTTTTCATGATTCGCTGAAGTGTGAAGAAAAATCCTGTGTAGGGTTCAACCTCACTGGTTTAAGTTGCTCAGATGACCAGGGGTGTAGTTACTTTTCCTCGGCTCCTCCAGACCTTCATGCAATCTCTAAAAACCTCAAAACCCCCAGGATTTTCTGACGTGTGTTTAAAATAACAAACCCAAATCTAGTTGAGTTTTTCTCAGCAGTTACGAACTCTGTTTCAGTAATCTTGGTATGAAAATAAAGCTAAAACTTTGGAGACTCAATCAGAAACATAAATATCACTGCAGAGGAAATGAGGATGGAACAAAAAATTAGACTTTTTCAATGAATATAGAATGTAAACCTTTTAGAAATATAACTAAAGATACAAACACTTTGGAAACCAAAGATCCACATTACTTTGCAAAAGGTAATGCAGCTAATATCAACTCAAATGTATTTAGATGTTAAATTAAAAAATACCTACATATTTTGTCTTTTTTTAAAAAATAAAAAAAATTTTTTTAAAATACCCACATTTGTTTTTTTTATTGAAATAGAATAAAATAAGTGATTGAAGTGTATTTTTTGTAATCCAGTGTAAAAATAATAAAATAAAAGTTACAACAAATTTAGGCACATTTTAGTGAAAAAACACAAATTAAGCCACTAAAATATATATTTATTTTTGGCACTGCCTGAGCTCCATATGGTGTCTTTTTGTTGAAGGTTCCTGACGTGGGTTCTAATTACAATCTTTGTTTGCACGGCAACGGTGTAATGCTCTCCACACGCCACTAGTTGGTGCTAGGCTGCATGTATTTTAAAAAAGTTCTACTTGAAAACACGTCAATTCGCGTTCCCCCATCAGGTTCCGTTCCCCCATCAGGTTCCGTTTCCCCTTCAGGTTCCGTTCCCCCGTCAGGTTCCGTTCCCCCATCAGGTTCCGTTTCCCCTTCAGGTTCCGTTCCCCCATCAGGTTCCGTTTCCCCTTCAGGTTCCGTTCCCCCATCAGGTTCCGTTTCCCCTTCAGG
>CAEFZY010074121.1:0-10495 GCA_903066815.1 Brachyrhaphis roseni
GGGCTGTATTCACAACCCTTTGGAGAGCTTTCCTTTGAGCCGTAGTGCTGCTGTTATACCATACGCAGATACAGTAAGTCAGTATGCTCTCTATGAAGCACTTGTAGAAGGACACCAGCAGTTTCTCCTTGATGTTGTTCTTCCTGAGAACCCTCAGGAAGTTCAGTCTTTGCTGGGCCTTTTTTGTCAGCTCCAAGGTGTTCATGTTCCATGTGAGGCCCTGCTTAATGTGGACCCCCAGGAAACGGAAGTCAGCTACCCTTTCCACACATTTTCCCCTAATGGTTAGTGGTGTAATGTCCGTTTTTTTTTCTCCTGTAATCTATTATGAGTTCTTTTGTCTTTGAGTTGTTGAGGAGCAGATTGTTCTCCCTGTACCATACCATCAGCCGCTCCACCACCTATAATAATTTTCTTCCCCACCTTCAATTCATTTGCTGAAATAAACGTCTTAACTATCCGCGATTCCAACTCAATTACCGTATGTTTCGGACTATAAGCCCATTTTTTTCCCTACGCTTTGAACCAGGGGTCTCAAACTCCAGTCCTAGAGGTGCCAGTGTCCTGCAACTTTTAGATGTGCCTCTGCTGCACCACACCTGAATAGGTCATTAGCAGGGCCATGGAGATCTTATCTACACAAGGAGGAGGTAATTAAGCCATTTCATTCCAGCGTTTTCTACCTGTGGCACATCTAAAAACTGCAGGACAGTGGCACTCGAGGACTGGAGTTTGAGACCCCTGCAGTTTGTAGCCCGGTGCGGCTTTTATGTGGATTTTTCTTGAACCACCAGGGGGCTCTTTAGCAGAAAGTGAATCATTGGAAGTCAAAATTGGAAATCAAAGAAGAAAGTGCTGATTTTCATTTAAAACAAGCACATGCTAGCAGCATGTGTGGCGGAGAAATGTTTTCAAACTCATACCCCCTCATCATGGAAACCACATGAAGAAGTTCATATGACGCAGCTTTTAAGTTGAAGGATAGCTGCTGCACGTAAACTTGGTGTGAACGAGTCCATGGTTCATTGGAGACAGACGGCTGCGTCCTTAATAGGATATTTATTAAGGACGCAGCTCTCTTAATAAGAGACGCAGCTCTCTTAATAAGAGAGCTGCGTCCTTATTAAGGACGCAGCTCTCTGCTGCGTCCTTAATAAATATCCTATATGTACGTATATGAAAGTTTGTTATGGACCTTTTTTAAATAAATAAAAAACCTTGTGGCTGCGGCTTATAGTGAGGTGCGATCTACAGTCCAGAAAATACGGTAAATTTATCTCTTTTTTTTTTTTCAAAATATCTTTATTGGAATTTTAGCAGTTCAAACAGCTTGAACATTCTGCAAAGTATGACAACAGTAGTAGTAGTACTGTTCAGACCAAAATAAAATACAAACAGAAATCAACAAAATGTCTCTCACAATCCTGATTCTAATGCAGCCCATCATATATTCCACATATCATCTTTATATTGAGATATTAAATTCAACAGTGTATGTCCTCTAATGCCTTTGGGAACTGCAGTTAACATGTTCTTCAGTCACTTGTACAGTCTTCCAGGATGTTCAGATCCTTGACATACTTAATGAAGGGATTCCAGATGAACTCACATCTGGAATCCCTTCAATCCCCAGAGGGAGGGCAGATCCATTTCCATATTTGACCGGTTAATTTTTTAAACAACGGGAAAATCTGAAGTCCGTCGGTCATTGACAGGTTATAATTCACATCCTTGACTGGTGCACATGGGCAGACATTATAAACTTTACACAAAAAGTTATTCACAGAGGCAACTTAAATCAATCAATAAAAAGGTCCAGAAGTTAATTAGGACGTAACATGCGCAGTGTGCTGCACAACTAATTCGGATGCTGCTCTACAGAATTAAACTTAACTCATCCTGCGGTTTTAACAAATGGAGCTAGAAGACGATACCCTCCTGCGCCCAGAAGGAGAGCGGCAGACAAATCATCTGTCCATTTCGGAGAAGCAAAACCACGCAAAAAATCCTCGTAAAAGCGCACGCCCATACCGCACACAGTGGAAAAAAAAGTTTAATTGATTGGTTTGGATCAGACAGATCCAACTGACTGATGAACCAGCGCAGATTTCTCTGCAGATGCAACCAGGAGGAATTTGTGAGGCTGTACGTTCAGACCCCAGCAGGTGAAGGCTTGTAATTTAAGTGGGGCCGTTGAATTTAATTTATTATAAGTTATTGGGGCCACAGTCAGTGGTTTGTGTCACTACTGAGAAAAAGTTAGATGTGTTATCTGCTTCATGTGTGATGGGATTTAGTTGAATATTAACTAAACCGCATAAAAATGTTGCTAAATAGCTTATGTTAATACGATTATAATTTGATGGGTAAAAACAGTACATGACCGATTTTTTTTAATGTTGTTGGTCAAAATGACAGAAAACAAAAACGTGACCTCTGCCTGCAGCAGTGCCACTCCCACCCCTCCCTTCTCAATTTTCCTAATACTTTAGATTTGTTAACCGGGTTAAGCATCTCATTCATTCACATTAAAAGAGGCCAACTTTAATACCTTTCTCTGTGTTGTCAATTTACACCATGTAACTCCTTATTTTCCACCTTCTTTATACCTTGAAGGACCTTCAGACTACAGATAAACAAAGTAATAATGAACACACAACTGAACAATTTTAGAAGGTTAACTGATGAACTTGTGACTAACAAAAGAACTTCCAAGAGTAGGGTCTGCATTTTGACCCTTTTTGAGCAATGTTGGAATACCTGCCCAAAAAGATTCCTCTCCCTGCCAGAGGGAGTGGGCCCATTCTGTTGCAGTTAGCTTTGTTCATATTTACTCCACCGCTCTAATGTTCACAAAAAACAAAAATTCCCAGTGAAAAAATTCCCTCAGGAAATAATTCTGTTAACTTGACCGGAGCCTTCATTCACTAAATCCACTGTTTCTCCAATCAAACTTGAGTAGATCCATTCAAAGCACTAAAAGACCTTAAATTCCTCTTTTAAAAGATAGTGGTCTTAAATCTTATCTTGACTTCTCTTAAAACATTGCAGTCATTGTTTGTATCCTTTTACTGTGTCTCTGGGTGTCCGTCCTTTCCGATTGTCTTCCAAGTTAGGCGTCAGATCTTCTCCAAGCTGTTCTTCGATGGCCTGGTCATGGCCACCCAGGATTGGCCCAAGGCATAAGCAAACTAAGCAGCCGCTTAGGGCCCCAGGACCACCAAGGGGACCCCTGAGTGAAGCTGATTTCTTTTTTTTTTTTTTTAGTAATAATTTCTATGTCATTATAATATCAAAAACACATAATTTCACCATGAAGTGATTTGTTTTTACAATATATATTTTTTATAATGTATGCAGAAATGCAACAGACTGGTGACCTGTCCAGGGTGACCCTGTCTCTCGCCCGGAACGTTAGCTGGAGATAGGCACCAGCACCCTCCCGACCCCACTAGGGACAAGAGTGTAAGAAAATGGATGGATGTATAAATCGTTATTTATTGATAAAAAGTCCTCTTGTGGCCACGATAGGAACCGCACACTTCGCCGGTAACATGAGCTGCCGTGCAATGAACAGAGCATCCAAACATCCAAAGCTCCAGTCAGAAGGTAAGTAAGCAAAACAATGTATCAAAAAAGGACTTATCCTTCAGGGAGGGAGAAAAGAAAGAGGAAGAATAGAAAAAGGCCAAGATAAAGGTTTGTTTTAATGTCTCTTAGTAATGTAATGTAAAACTTTTGTAAAGCTGCTAATAGAAAATTAGCTTGATAGCGACCTGAAATGGTCCAGTTCAACAGCCAAACATTTATTCTAGGGTCTTTGTGTGAAACTGAGTTTAAACTTTAAATGAGTTGATTCTCATGGTTGGCTCTGAATATTTCTGAGGTATTTTGGCTTCAAAATGCCATGTTTGATAACGTTTGATAACAATAATTAAAACGTCTCAATGTTTGACATTGTCTATAAAAATGTTTTTATGTCAGGCCACATGGCTGCTGAGCATAATCATTTTGTGGCTAAAACAAACATTATTTTTACATCAACTTCTAAGTTATGTGAAACTTCTGTTAAAATCATTTGAATGCATAGAATCAGTCCAGTACCGGTACCAGTCCACATTCCAGGAGAGAAAAACACCTGGTATAAATTACATTTTTAGCTATTGGAGTAACGCTGAAGACAAATTTATTTAATCAAAGAATGTCGTGAATATGTGTTTAGAGCTGCACCGATTGCTTCCATGTATTCCTTTTGATTCTATAGCACCTCCGGGGCATAGTCATGATCCAGAAAAACTTTCTTCCCCTCATACATGAATCCCTTCTTCTGCCATGCCTTCTTTATAATCTCTTCTTTCACTGTGAAGCTCATAAATTTTGCCACTATTGATCTCGATGGTGAATGCGGGTAGGCACGCAGATCTAGAGCCCGATGAGTTCTAGATCTGGAAGGAAAAAGACGGCTTCTGACCCAGTTTCTCTCTCAAAATGTTCTCTATAAATTCCGTCATCAATCCGGTACCGTCCTCCGCACCCTCCTTAATCGGATCATACTATAACACTGTCATCAAATTTAGTCTATGTTTTCCCCAATAGGTATAATGTTGCTGTTGAGAGCTTTCTGCTGCTGACAGAGCTGGAGGGCTGTGTTGATCTGATTCTGTAGTTTTTAAACAGACCAGAGGAGAGAAGGTCGCTGGATATGAAGTATGTTATAAAATAAGCAAATTTTACTAAATAAACTCTAAAAATATCTTGCTTTGAATCTCTGTTGAGCCACAGACGCTGTTTTGTTGCCCAGGTTTTATGGGGTGGGTTTTTAACATTGCCGCTCTTTATTGTTAGTCGGGTGTTCCTGTTGCGCTTATTAATGTATTTACAGGTCCACTCCACTGCCACTCCTAAAATCTGTCTGACTGCAGCATTGACAGCTAGGGAGAGTAGGCTTTTGATATGATGCAGTTAGAGGCATCGTGGTGATGCAAAACAAGAGGGTGCTGCGTGCTGCATGTTTTGGCATGGAGTTCCAAGTACGGTTCAGCAGCTGCCGGTCCACTAACAGAGGGTTCCACCTCCCCTGGTAGCCATGTGAGTCTGCCCTGCTTTTGGGACATCTTGATTTATTTAATTATTTAGTTGTAGCATGCTGCGGTTCAAATTATTGTTAAAGTATTTTCACTGATGTTCGTGACATTTTGTGAGCTCCAAATGCTATTGGCACCTTTGGAGCTCCAATAGTTCCAAATGTCAATAGCATTTGGAACTATTACTGCCGTGAAGGTTCTGCAGTAACTTCTATTCACAGCTGCTCACCTCCAGTCTAGATCCCATCAGAATCGATGTGAACCGCCTGGAAGTAACATTAGGTTAAGGTGAAGCACAGAGCGAACAGTGAACAGGTGGTACAGGGCTTTGAGGTGCGTTGTGGTGACAGTGGCGGTACCGTTTCTGTATATCAGGATATCTGATTCTGACCCACAGCGGTGGGACCGACTTAGGCTGCCTGTAGAGAAACAGGTCTCTAAATGTCCAAGTTTGAGTTAATGGAATTATTCTACTACAGCAGCGCGGCTATGCATGACATGTAAAAGATTAGTCTTTGCGCGAAATTTCCTTATGTAAACAATAACATGCAGGGGGTATATATTTGTAAATATGATTATGATTAACTCAGTGCCTCACCAGCTGTGAATCTCACCGCACGTCACTGCACATATATACATATACACACAACCAAGGGCGCCGTATAGGGGGTAAAAGTTATGACAATTCTAAGGGCCCCTTAGAATTGTCAGGGGGCCTTCCACAACGGCGCCGTATAGTCATACCCCCGCCGTTATGACTATACGGCGGGGGTATAGTCATAACTATACCCCCGCCGTATAGGGGGTAAAAGTTATGACAATTCTAAGGGCCCCTTAGAATTGTCAGGGGGCCTTCCACAATTTTTTTGTTTTCTGGGTTTTTTTGGTTTTTTTCATAGTAATTTAAAAAATAAATGGGGCCCTGTCATTTACAAAATTAATTATACTGTGTTTTCTAAAATTGTCTTTAGCAGTAAAAAATAAATGTTACCCCTCCCAGACCAAAAAGCTCACATTTGCCCTGAACCCTCCTGGATCTGCATGAAATGGTTCATTCCTGCTTAGCACGCTTAATGGTGACGGTGTTCAGCAGCAGTCAGTAGAAGACAAGAACGACTGTGGCAGTTACTATGCTGCTAAGAAAAATAATAATGTTAGGTTTTAAAAAAATTAGACTGAGAGGGAAAAGGGTAAAAGTGTCAATTTGTAACCCAGTTTGTCCCTGAGGGGTGGGTGACTGTATGAGATTATCAACCATTCAACATAGTTACCTTAGCTACAAATTACTGTTTGCCTCTCTTTCACTAACATTTAATGAATTAAAGAAAGAAATTACCAACATATTCATATATTGAACTTGTACCTGTACATTTTTCCACACCTAACAGGTGAGTCAGTCAGCAGCAGCTCTAACCCTCGTCTCTCCTGATCCATCCTCTCCTAAGTGAAATTAAAGCTGCAGTATGTAACTTTTATAAAAAAATTTTTTACATATTTGTTAAAACTGTCATTATGTTGTGACAGTATGGTATGACAGATAATCTGTGAAAAATCTATTTCTTCTGCATTCTCCCAGTGCTATCTAGAAACAATTAATCAGAAACAGGAGAGTTTTAGTGCTGTCAATCACAATCTCATGTGGCTGCTCATCCCTATGCTGTAGCTAGCGCAGCCTGTTGTGAAAGCTCAGTCTAGTTAGCATAGCTACCAATGACAGCAGTTAAAAATTTTTCCTGTAATAATAAGTTGTTTTTTCTCCATTAGCACATTTAGCTGTGAGTGAATGAGATTGATTGACAGCGGTAAGACCCTCCTACTTCTTCTGATTGGTTGTTTTGGTCGGAATGTTGCATTACTTTAGCTAGCAATAGTAATTAAGGGAGGAGGTGTAGGAGATTGATCTTTTCATATATTATCTGTCTCATAACAAACTGTCACAACAAGGTGACTGCTTTAACAAATATGGAGAAAACATTTTTTATTAAAGTTATATACTGCAGCTTGAATAAAATGCAACTACATAGGATTTTTTGAGAAGTCTGGATTGTTTTATGTGTATTTTGCGTGTTGCCTATAACTGTTGCTCGTGGGGAGAGACATTTCAGTAAGCTAAAACTAATAATAAAAACCTATTTGCTGTATTGTATGCAAACTGTTGCATGTAAAATTCCTAAGCAGTAAATATTTTGTTAGTTATCAGTATTGGACCAAAGAAAGCAAGACTTTAAAATTGTGACACTTTTAATGGGTCAGATAGTCTCAAAAAATTGTAACAGCTACTGCGTAGAGGGCCCAATTTAATTTTTTGTCATGGGGCCCAAGATTCCTGGCAGTGCCCCTGCATACAAGCAAACGCGTATTTTGCCGCCTGCGAGGAGACACAGCGGGAACCGTTCTTGTGCGAAATGCTGGCAAATTAATTTGTTGCCATGTCATAGAAGGTGAATGGATTATTTCAGGCAGCTAACACATATGGTTTCCCCCTCATAACTTTGGCAAATAAAGAGCAAATGTTACCACAATCACAGGATTTGTTGTTGATGATGAGAGAAATAAGCAGAGTTGTAGAGTTTGTGAAAAAAATAACTAGAAATTTCCTTTATCCAGTAATCTGTCATATATTTTACATTAGAAGGGGATTTTCCAGAAAGCCTACATTCTCATCTTTTCAGGAAGTCTAATCTTCATGCCCTGCTGTCAGCCAGATTCGCTCCTCTTACATTAGCATTGAAAAATTATAAATACACACAATGTGTTGGAAAACTGTGTTTGGTGACTTACTTTTCTTGTCAGGCGTCAGTGACAAAAGTAGGAAAAAGACTGATTCTCTTGGCTATTTAAAACACAATACGAAACAGTGTAAGAAGACCTCCACACAAGATCTCGTTTATTTATTTATTTTAGAAATTTGTTAGCAGCTAACTAAACTGAATGTTACAACCTTGACATGAGGATTATATGAATTGTTTTACCGAGAAATGGATCAGAAGTGCCGTGAAAATGAACGGATCCTCTCTGGCTGCAGTGCTCGCTCCCGACACAGGGTGGCAGATTTTCACGGGGGAACAGAATTTTGCACAAGACTGTATCTGATGGGAAAACGCTGATCGACATAACACCAGATTGATAACGCAGAGAAGCAGGTAGAAGAAGTGGAGAAGCGTTTGCAACACATTGAGGATGCTACAATTGAGCTCCTGGAGCTACATAAACAGTTAGAAACACAGCTTGTGGATAAGGAGGGACGTTCAAGGAGGGAGAATGTTTGGATTCATGGATTTAAATTGGTTATTATCAGCACAAACCCGTTATTCTTAAAATCTAGAATTCTTAAATTTGAAGAGCTGCTGTAATTTAAAATTGCTCAAATTATGTTTAAGTCATCTAATAAACTGCTACTTGAGCTCATACAGAGCATGTTTTATGAAAGAGAAGGGGGATATAACATAAGGGGTTACTCCAACTTAAGAATTCGTAGTTTATGAACAACAAGAAAGAGCTTCTGTATTTCAATTCATGGGGTAAAGGTGTGGAATAAGTTAACTGAGGAGTTAAAACAAAGTCAAAATTTAATACAATTTAAAAGGAAATATATGGAGGTCATTTTCACAAGATATAGAAATATGGGTGAGAGATAGCACTAATATGTGTTGTAAATTGAGGCTAACGCATATGACTGTGTGGGTATGGATGTATATACTTAGACATATCCAAACCCAGATAAAATTGAAAATTAATTAACCCGTTTATTTTTTATTTGATTTATTAATGAGGGCCCATCTGAAGATATTGTACGAGTTTAGAGGGTAGAAGTTCCTAAGCTTTGTACTTAGGAGACGGTTCCCATTGTTCATTTCAAAGAGCCAGCTCTAAGAGCCGAATCATTTGTCCCTGATCCATCACTACAGGTCAAGGCAATACAACCAGCCAACTAGCTACATTTGCAGAAAGTAGATCACTGAAAAACATTAAGATTCAAAGTATCATTTTTGAAATGGAAGAGCAACAGTTTAGTTTGCACACCCAGTCCAGTTGACCTGCTAATAATAAACAGTCATGTCTAGGGATTGTTATGGGTTCTGTGTTTTCCTCTATCTTTTTTATCCTCTTCTATCTGGTTACACGCACACGCTGTAGCTTACATAACTATGTTTATGTGTGACTGCCTCCAGTCATATGTAAACAGACTGAAAGTGATTAGACAACTCTTCACCTTTAGGGAGGGTACAGATTGCAGAGAAGAATAAAAAGCTGAACTTGCGCTACAATCCTCGCCTCACTTGGTTCCATCCACAAGGTGAGCTAAGTGTGGCCCAGCACTGGACGGTGAATGTAACTCAGTATTTGTTCCATTTGTATGACATGTATGGCTTTAACATTTGATCATTTTTCGGCATTGAAGCTTGTGTTTATATCTAACCAAATCTCATTATTTCTCAAGATAATTTACACTGAGGGGTTCTGGTCGGGCCCTGAAACTGGTTAACGAACCTGGTGGAGCACAGAGACAAAAACTCCAACAGGACACAGGATATTACGGCACTAATCTCAGTACCAGTCTGATAAACAAAACTGGTTAACTGTATTAACTTATATGTATTTCCATCTTGTTATTTCTTTCTGGAGGGGGAAAAGCAGGAGATTGGCTAGGTGGTATTTGAACCCCAATCTAGAATCCGGACAACATTCTGGCTGGGAAAAGGCTTTAGAAATTCAACTTCTCACAGCCAGCTGAGCAAGGTTGGTGCCATCAACTAACTCACTCACTCACTCTTTGGTTAGCTACCTGCACAGCAGCAATTTCAGGTTGTACCACCATGTTTCATAAATGCTTAAAAAAATTGAGAAATTAGTGGAATAGGTGGAGAGGGAACTGTGGATAAAAGCTAATCAATAATTTTTTATGTTGACTGATTTGAAATGCTTATATCGTGATACATTTTTCAACCATAGCATAAACTCGAATTACTAACGTGAACTAGAAACTAGAATTACTTTCAGTCTGTTAAATGTTTTTAGTTACTGAAAGTGTCTGAAACAGGTTTCACTGTGAGCATATATCCAGACAGATCAAAGCTTACCTTGATCGAACTGTTTCTGAAGGTTATCTTGGTCTGTCTTGTTTCCACTGACACGGTAAACACCCTCAGTCGTTAGACCTGCAAAAAGACAGACAATGTTCCTCATCAAAAACAGACAAAAATTCAGTTCTGCTGGGTTAAAGTAATGTTACATGTGACGAAGGTGAGCAGAATGTTATGTAGTATGATCGGGGTCACGTTAACAGAATATTTTTCATATTGAAGCCTGTCCTTCATTTTGACAGGTTATAATCAACACATTCTCACACCCAACTCGTCATATATTGACGCGTAGTGACCATGCGTCACATATGGACGCCGAGGGTACCC
>CAEFZY010074123.1:0-12867 GCA_903066815.1 Brachyrhaphis roseni
CCCGACTCCGGTCCGCTTTGACCCGACTCCGGTCCGCTTTGACCCGACTCCGGTCCGCTTTGACCCGACTCCGGTCCACTTTGATCCAACGATCAGATACTGGACAGAAAATTAGTCAAAAAAACCCAGTTGCAGGCTGATGGACTTTCAAAAAGTCTGAAGAACTGCTTAACTGGACCGCGGCCGGTCCAAGCTTTTCCTGGGCCCTGAGCAAATTTTCTTTTGGGCCCCCCATACCAACATATCAACAACAGATGCTGTTTCACTCCTAAGCTGTTGCACTGGTGTAAAATCCCTGCTATCATTAGCATCTTTTGTAATTAGCTGACATCATGCCAGTGTTATTATGGCGACTGATTTTAGCCTTATAGAAGATGAAACTATAAAAAATAATTGGATTTTGAAATGCCGAGTGGTATTTAAGTGTGCCATTTTATTTGAACTATTTGAAAGTAACATGGCTCTATGAAACAGTGTCACTGCTTTTAAATTGTTTTTATTGTTTTACACTTGTGCACATAATTGGTTTTATTTTGTAACCTGGTTGCTGTATTGCAGACTTTCTGCCCAGGTCCCTCTTGAAAATGAGATCCAGATCTCAACGGGGTTCACCTGGTTAAATAAAGGAAATACATAAATAAATAAAGACATCAGCTGATAAACATTATATTTACAGTAAGTAGTATAACAAGTCTGATGTCTTATAGTTTCCTAACAAAGGCAGAAGCTATTTTTCCATGTGTGATAGCATTTAGTGGGTATTATAAAATGTTATTTTAAGTGTATATATACATTTTTATAATGTTCTTGGGTTCCCCCTGGTGGTGTTGGGGTCCCTAAGCAGTTGCTCAGCTTGCGTGTGCCTTGGGCCGGCTCTGATCAAGACCAGTTCAGAGGTTTTGAGTCAGAAATAACCCGGCTAACAGCTCGGCTTCTCTTCCTCCAGGCCATCTGACAGACAAAGACCTGCTGAACTTCCTGATTCGCTGCAAGAAGAGCCTCCGCCCAAACGGCGTCCTCATCATCAAGGACAACATGGCGCGGCAGGGCTGCAAGCTGGACCCCATCGACAGCAGCATCAGCCGCCACCTGGACATCATGAAGGTCATCGTGTCCAAGGCCGGCCTGGAGATCCTGGCGGTGGAGCGGCAGGAAGGATTCCCAGAGGTCATCATGCCCGTCTGGATGATGGCCATGAAGTGAACAGCCTCCTCTCAGAAACGTTTCAGTCGACACCAGATGGGTTTTAAGGTGCTGGGAAGAACACGGAGAGCGGTTCTGGTTCTGTTTCCATGCTGGTCCGGTTTCTCTGAGAGGTGAAGGAGAATCTGGACCATCGTCGGGTCACCTGTAGCTGCAGTGAAGAGCTGCATCAGATGTAAATATTCTGTTTGAATGGAAGAACTTGTTTTATATTTTTATGGATGATGTTGCTCATTAACTACATTTAAAGTTCTGTTGAAAATTAAACTTTATTTTCGTCCTCCATCCTGAAACTGAGAAAATTATAATAATTTTATTAAATAAGGTCAAATAAAGGGATTTTCATTTTGCTTCAATCAGCTAGCTTTTTAACAGTGAGCAAATAAAATTATGAATAAACTGTATTTATTAAAAAATGAACCATTTCAACTCTTTATTGTATTTATTTGGTGAGTATCAATCTGTTCGTCTGTCTTTCAGTTTTTGCATTTCTTATGAATTTAGTTTAATCACATTAAACTATAGAAACTGAAATACTTATTGTTGCAGTTTAAACTCAGAAACATGACAGTCTTAAATTTTTTTGACAATTAAAATGTTGGCCATAATTTTCTGTTTGGATCACGCAACACTGACAAAGTCATTTTTAACCAAATGCAGATCACAGGAGCATCAACTTCATCATATTTAGTATGCAAAATAAACAATTAGTTGTTAAACTATTTAGCTTGCTAAGTATTTAGTTTGGAGCTACATATTTAGCTTACTACCAAATAGTTAGCATGAAATATTTAGTTTGGAGCTATTTAGCAAGCTAGATTAATATAGCAAATGTTTAGTTTCAAAATAAATCTTTATCTTATAACTAAACAATATTTAATTAACTGTAAATGAATGAATAACAATAAGGTGAATGTATGACTTTGAAAATGTGATCTCCATTGATTTCTCTGATAAAAAGCTAAAGAAAAAACCAGATTGCTGTTAAGTTTTGACTGTAGCTTCACAATGCAGCATCGAATAGAGAAAATCCGTAATAAATTCCAAGCTGTGTTTAAACCTAGAACCTTTCCACTCTGGAAGAAGAGCCGTTTAAATAAATCATTTAAAGCAACAAATTATTTACAGTAAAGCATAAAACCCCCGGTGGGCGAGCTAAAGCGAGCTGCAGGGTGAGGAAGATCTCGTCCTCTCCTGGGACTAATTCTCCTCAGGATTATTATGTTTTCATAAACAGCAGAGGCAGCAGATTGTTTTTGGTTTAATGGTTTTCAGCTGGAGCCTGAGGAGGATCAGATACCGGCCCGGTTTGAACAAACAGAGCCTGTTTTCATATATCAGCGCTGGCCTGTCAGGTTCTGTCTGGATGAAACCCGTCCAGAAGTCATCCATCCCGCTCCTGTGAGGCCCGGGCTGCCTGGCCTGGTCAGATGACCCTCCCTGCGTTTCCACATCCAGCATGAATTAAAGATCAAAATGGCCCAAAGTTAAACTGTAGCTGCGGCGGCTAATGGCAGCCAAATGTGCCGTCACCTTTTCAGGAGCGGTTAGCGTCGCTGACAGTCAGAGCTATCGTTTCTAATAGAGCTCAGCGCCGCCTGCAGCCGCTTGAATACATTAGCTGCAGTAACACTAATTTGTCTCGTCACGCCAGCGGCGCGCAGCCTTTCAGACCCACACCGAGCCAATCAAATGTCTGGGAACGCTTCGGCTCGCACATGAAAGGCCGACTGTCCCAATGAAAATATAATAAAATATAATATCCAATGCTGCAAATTACAAATGATTGCTTTCCTTCAATGACACTGTTCAGCAAAACTGTTTGGCTTCATCCGCTTTGCTTGGAATCCCAGGAACTGTGAGCAGATCCTGGTGCTTTGATTGTAACAGGATAACTCTTCTTTACTGACTGTGTTTAGATATAAAGTCCTCATTTTGAATGAAAAGGTTCTGCTATCAGTTTCTAATCTCACATGAAATCTACATCAACAACAGAAGAGAAGCCGGAATCGAACCCGCAACCTTTGCATTTTAAGACGACTGCTCTACTGACCAGAGTTGTCCCTGGTGTGTTTTAACACACTGTCAGCATTATTTAAACATTTAGCATTATTATTTAGGGCCGGGACTTTCATTTTGATCAAATAATTACATTCGTTTTAATTTTAAGGCAATTGGTTGCATTTTTCTTTTCTACATACAAAGGTTCCGGCTGGAACTTTTGTATTTCCGCGTTTCTGGTACGTCAATAAATCTGACGCAAAAACTACGTCTGATGACAGCAGCGATGAAGCTGCTCATCTCGACCCACTGGGTTTTAATTCTTGTTTCTAAACGATCTGATTGGACAAGACCAGCAATTTACTGCTAGTTGGGGAATAAATTAGTTTTAAAAGAAAAACTTAAAATATAAATAAGTTTTACCAGTTTAAGTCATCAGTGGATTATTTCCATTTGCATCTTTGATATGAAAAACATGTTATTTTAAGATAAGTAGGAAGACAGGAATCATCTGCATATTCTAAATAATAAAACATTTATATATTTTATTGAAGTCTTTTGTTTAAAATCTTTTAAATTCATTTTATTTTATTATTATGTAAATTTAATATTCAATATTTTATTACACATTTATATTATAATTTGTCATGTCTATGACGCTATTTATTTTATTACACACACATATACATGTATATAAATAAACAGGTTTTATGTATAAATACTATAATTATATATATTAATATTATATCATCATATTAATATAGAATAACATTTGATATATTTCATGGTGTATTTGTAAATTATGTGTCTTTATTTTAATTTTATTGAGGCCTTTCCTGTTAAGCTCTGATGTTGCAGTGAGGTCTCGGGTTGTAATTCCCCACTCGGCCTCTAGAGGCCGCTAGCAGCCCTGCAGGCTGACGGCCCGGCTCCGCGCTGCGGCTCGCTGCGGCTCGCTGCGGCTCGCTGCGTCCCGTGGGGACAGTAAACACCTCCGGGAGAAAGCAGCGGGGAATCGGCTGGATCCTCTCTGGGATCCGGAGTGTTCCGCTGGAGGAATGCGCCTTCTCCTCAGTTCTCACAGTAAATCATGTCAGTGCAGAGAAACAGATAAGATGATGATGAGCTGGCTGCCTCTTCATTCTCCCAGCATGTCGTCAAGCCTCTCAAAGTGCTTTTCTGTGCCGTTTCTTCTCAGCTCCGCTCAGGCCTCCAGGCAGGGATTCGTTACAGACTGTCTTTCCCCTGACCCGGTTCGGTTCTGAACATGTAATATTTCACCCAGTGACCGCAGCTTTGAGCCGGGATCAGGTGCTGCTGACTGCGGAGGTTTTAATCTGCGAGCTGAATAAAAACCATGACGTACAGCTCACAAACCAAGGTTCAAGCAGAACCCGCATGAAAAATGAAAACCGAAGAAAAGAAGAAAAACTTGGGCTTCAAACTCCAACGTTCCTGCTGAGCAGCGGCTGACGGATAATCTGCTCACCACAACACAAGGCAGAGGAAATCCTTCCCATCTGGAGGCCTTGAGGCCCGGAGGACGGGCTGGATGGACGGGCCGGATGAGACCAACGTGGAGATGTTGGACCCAGACAAACAGAAGCAGAACCGTGTTTGGAGACAAGTAAAGATCAGCATTCTGACTGTGGGGCACGGTGGTGGAGGGATGATGATGGGGGATTGATTTGCAGCTGCATGAGCTCCTCCTCTAGAGAACCTTAAATATGAACATCTGGCCAGCAGCTGAAGCTTTAATCCATAATCAAGCTGTTACAGTGGCCCAGTCAAAGTCAGGACTTCAGGCTGTTCCGCTGCACTTCTTGAGGAAAACGTGAAGATTTTTTAAGTCCTTCCTGTCAGTCCCTGTGCTCTCCTCTCTGTGTCTGGGTTGTTCTGAAGCTGTTTATTCCCACTGTGTCCTTCAGCTTTCCAAGAATGCAACGATTCCCAGCAGAGTTTTAATGAAGAAAGCTGTTGATCTTCATCGCTGCTCCTATTTCATTCAGCATCTGATTTAAGGAACGCAGACGTTATTTACCTCCATGTGAATATAAATCATGGTATCAGAGGAGATCTCCACACTGACACAGAGCGAGTTCAGAAATGGATGTTTTCACCTCAGCTGAGTCTGATCATTTGGATCCCAATAAATATCCAAAACCAAACGGAGACGTGAGTTCTCACCACAGAACTGGTTCTGCTCATGTTTAGACAAGATCAGCTCGGCTTGTTTTCTCCACGGGAAGCAAAAAGATGGAGAAAATGTGTCTTTAGGTTGTTGCAAAAAATAGATTAAAATCAGTTTTCAAAAGTAAAGTATTGAAATAATTTTTGTTTCGGTGAACATGTGATTGTATTGCATTCAACAAGTCATAACAAAACTCTTGAACAGCCAAATGTCTCCAGCAAAAATACCTTTACTATGCATTTAAAATATCTTTTGTTGTAGTTGTACTTTTTTAGTAGCACAAATACCTAAACAGTGACCAGTCCCGCCATTTTGGATGTCGAAGTTACGACACAGGGGCGTACTGTCCCAATTCTCACATTTTTAACCTGCAGAACCCTTCAATGAACTTTGACTTGATCCAACGTCACAGAGGGGCTTCGGGTGGGAACTGAGCTTTCGGACCGGGCCAAAAATGGAGGCGTCAGATTCTATCGGTTGGAGGATTTTTTGCTTAAAAAGCCGTTTCTCCTTCTAGCGCCAGACTAGCATGTTTGTTTTGGTTGAATTTACCCAGAATGCCCCGCGGCTGAGTCCACTTCCTGGTCTCCATGGAGAACAAGAGTGATTAATTAAAAATGGGTTTTACCCCAAAAGTATGGCAAATAGTTAACAAACCATCACTTAGACAGAAACGCGTCACTGGTAGTTAGTCAGAAACACGAAGGAAAACCTAAAATACACAAAAGACAGAAAACCGTCGTGGCTTACCAGAGAGGAGAGTCTCTGCATCGTTTTTGTCTCAGTCGCCGCCTCTTCTTCTTCGTACTCTGAACTCAGGGTTGATCTCCAGAGACTTTGCGAGATTTGACGTCTGGACGTTGGCCTCACACTGTACAACCAGACATGTTATATAGGGTTTTTAAAACATAACTTTCTTATAAGTGGAAGTAGTCCTTTTTAAATCAATATTTATGAATTATTTACTCGCAGTGCTTTGCCATAAAGCTACCGACCAGCATTGTTTGGACATTAGTTGTTTTCAGCATATTTCACCATGTCCACATAATGCAGAAATATAACTTTACACAGGAAAAATGTCACACTATAAGTGGAACTTGTACTTTTTAAAATCATTATGTAAATATTATTTACTTAAAATAAGCTCCTATGTTTTGCCAAAATGCTATAAACCAGTATTGTGTCGACATTATTTGTTGTTCACACAATGTAAAACCACAACTTTTGTGGTAGAGTTAGGTAAATACACGAGGTGGCTCGGTTTAGGGAAAAGCTCAGGGTTTTGTTACAGAAATGAATGAAAATCAATGCAAGTCGGTACAAGGATAGTGAGGCAGGAATGTGTGTGTGGGTGTGTGTGGGGGTGTGTGTGTGTGTGTGTGTGTGTGGGGGTGTGGGGGTGTGGGGGTGTCTTGGCCCTCTGTGAGTGACATGTGATGTATTCATGAGGAGGAGGCCAGGGGAAAGGGCCCCGCTCGGAGCCATTAGCCTCTGCAGTAAATCTGCAGGGACCGGAGCGCCTCGGCCTTTCGGCTGCAGGTATTTCCTGCCTCTTGATCTCGGGAGGCAGAGCTCGTTTCTTGCCGGCGGGGGTTCGGCCGGCATAATAAGTGGAGGTTTGATGCCAGCAGTTTATTATTCGGCTGCATTTTGTGGATCCCAGTGAAGTGTTGTGGTGTTTGGGGGGAAGTGTGTGCAGCCAGCTCCTGTAACTGGGTTATTTTATTAAACGACACATGAGAAAAACTGCAAAATGCTTCTTAATTTATGACCAGTTCTGAAAAATGAATGTTCCAACAAAACAACCACAGCATAATTTGGTAATTGTCAATAAAAAAGCTGCTCTAACTGGCTTTTAATCCAAAAAATAAATGTTTCACATTAAATCCGAGAGTTTAGTTTTCCAGACCCGGTTTTGTTTTTATGTTTTTGTTGTTGTTGTTTTTTTTCATTTGATCAAATTGCTTCTAGTTCTGGTTCAATTCTAGTTCAGGGCCGGCTCAGGTCTAGTTTTAGACCGCTATGCATGTCATGTAAAACATCTGTTTCTGAATCCCTGGAGGTGTGTTCGGTGAAGCAGGGATAACCAATAACTTCTGCTGCCAGATTTGTTTTTAGCAGCACAGGAAAGCTGCAGAGTCCTGCTGATCTTCTCGCAACAAGACGATTTACAGCAACGAGATTTGCTGGATCAGATCTGGCATGGTTCTGTCTGCAGCTATGCACCAGAACTCTTTCAATTTGTAGATATATTTGCTTTTTAAAATGAAATCAACATGGAGATGCCACATCTTACACCAAACGTTGGGTAGAAACTGCAGTAAAAGTTAGAAAAATGTCACAAATTGCAGCAGCAATGCAGACTCCAAACTCTAGGGGGCAGTAAAAAGTTCAGTGTGAGTGAGGGTGGTAACTTCACTTGGGAGAAAATGAAGTGTTGCTTAACTAATGTTTTCATCCAACCTTGTATTCTTGAGTTTTTTCAGTTTGATTCAGAGCTACAGATGAATTCAGTTGGAAATCTAATTATTTTCAAATTAAAGCTTCTTCAAAAAATTGGTGTCAGGAAATAAAACGTATTTTGTGAATCCTGAAATTCATTAATATCTTTGAAACACAATTTATGTATCTTCTAATGATCAGCTGATCTTGTGGCAAATAAAGTTCAATGCTCCATCAGTGCCTCTAGTGGTCAGATCATTATCAGCCAACCTAATCTGTTAGCCAGCTCAGAATGTGGAGGTGAGTGATTCTTCATCAGCGCTGACTGAGCACCAGCAGAGTGTAGTAATATTGAGTCAATGCTGCATCATTTGGGTGGTTGTATCAATTTAATATTTAGATTTTTGCAGCTTTTCCTCATAAATCTGTGCCAACGTACCTGGAGATGAACTTGTGCTCACAGCAGTGTTAAAACCATAGAAACGTTCAGCTGGAGTATTATTTTTATAAAGCTGGGTATCTTTTTACGCACGGCTGAGACTCGGCAGCATTTCTTTCTTCATGCATGTTGGAGATTTGAGCTTGTTGTTACAATGAGAATATAACTGAGTTACTGAACCTGGACAGAAGTACAAAGAGCAAAGTGTCAAGAAATACATTCTATATTACCAATATCCTACCATACTTTTCTTCTGTTCATGTGAAATAATTGTAGGTGAAATAATGTCTGAACATACAGAGTAGACATCTATAGTTGTCCTGTTTTTTTAATCATATAGATTGTTTTACCAGCTCAAGGAAAATGCAACTAATTTGCTGTGTTGAGAACTTTTGTTTAGTTGATTTTTATGTTGTATTTGATACAGATGTGCTGAAGAGTTAATCATTGTTGCTGTTAACTAGCAGATGAGGACAGAGTGAGTTGAGAGTTTTAAATGAGGAACAGGAGGAGGAAGAGGAGAAGCAGAAAGCATTAAGAAAAGTGCCAAGTTCAGGTGCAGAGTGCAGGATTGGCTTTCATTTCATTCTATTAACCTGTTCAAATCAAAAGGTTGTTTTCCAAACTTCTGCTGTAAACATTTGAAGCAGCCTGAAAAATGAGACATTTTTCATGTGTTTTCCAGGCACATTGTTCCATTTTATTTCACTATAATATATATATATATATTTGAATATGAAATGATGAAAATCTGCTTTTCTTCATCCCAACACTGCAGGATTCTCCTCTGTGTTTCATAACTTTTGTCTGGTTGTGACAGTCTAAAGTCGCTGATAGCTGTGGGCGATCATTATCTGTCACATCTCACGTTTCCCTCTGTTCCTTCTTATTTCTTTCATTTTGAAGTCTTAATTCACCAAACCACAAGATGTCGCTTTTAGGAAAAGCATGAGCAGGTTTTGGAGCTTTGAACAATCAGTTCAGTGTTTTAGGAGAGACGGTAATCTCTTCTCTTAACCCAAATCACTGCAGCTACTCCAAATGTTTTCTCTTCCGTCCTCGAACCCGACCGGTTTGCATTCTGAGGAAAACAGGATGTAAACTTTAAAGAGCGCACTGAGGAGGTTTATGATGCAGGGACACATTGTTCAGCCGTGTTGCTGGCCTTGTATACAAGGGAAACATTGAAACACCCAGGCGGTTAGGATCTGAGGGCGAGCTTTATTGGATTCACATGGGCGGCATTTTTAGTCAAACCTAATAGTAATTTGCTCCTCATGTGGCGTTCAGGGGCAGGAGGAGATTTGGAGGTAATTTGAGTGCAGCTAAAATAATACCTGGCGCTAATTGTGAATTTAACGATCAGGTTTAAATTAGTTCTAACATTTTACAGTCAGCTTTGATTGATGAGGTTTCTTTATTATTTTCTCTGTTTACACCTCCAGTCAGATTTGTTCAAGGCCCTTTTCACATAAAACGCCTGACTTTTCCTACTGGGCGGGTTGGACTGACTGATTATCTGATGGAAACATGGAACCACATGCTAACCCTGACATCTGGGACGGCCCATCACACCGACCCGCAGAACCAATTCCAGATCTTTGGCTGTTTGCTAAATTGCCAGAAAAAGAGAGAATCCCTCAGGAAACCAGGTGAGTTTAAAAGCGAAGGAGTTGAATGAATGAATCAGGATTTCATTTGAAGGATCAAGACTTTTCCAGACACTCTTCACAGGAAGAAGATCAAAAAGTTTTTGAGGGGACAGCAGTTTCTGTCTGGTCCAAAATACGTTGCAAAAGTAAATGATAGAATATTTAACGACCTTAATAACATTAATTACTCTCATGTCGTGCTATGCAGACACTCTGTCTGCACAGATGAAGTTTCACCTGCCTCAGCAAAGCAGATGCCTGAAGCAGCTCCAACAGCAAGGCAGCACTACCTATATTCTGATAACTATCAGATTCAGGGCTCCAGGCTAGCTAACAGCTAACAGCAACGACCCTTAGAGGGTTAGAGTTAGTGACTGCAGGTTCTCAGTCGGTTCTGACCCGGTTCTGTTTGGACGTGGAGTCGGACCAGGAGTGGTAGGGTTGCATCATGATGCGTTCACTGACTCAGACTGCTTTCATCTCATCATTGTTAACATTTTCAGCCGCTGTTTACGTCCAGATTTACCGTCTGGCTTTATGAATTATGACGCTTGTCTCACATCAGTGAAGTAAATAAAATGAGACACAAAGCTTTGAAAACTATTGGATACGATTTACTTCCACATCTGGAAGAAGATCAAATCTGATTTTTTTTTAGATTGTGTGAGAAGTCGGATTTGGGACAAGAGAATCAGTTTTGTCGTCCAGTTGTGTTTTTTGCAGATCGGCTTGTGCATCAGATTTAGGGTCGTACCAGAAACATCTGAATAAATAAGTTACAGAAATTTGTTTGTTTAAAAAAAAATTTAACGCTTTCAAATCATAATTAATGAAAACTATCGAGTTAACTCTAAAATTGATGCCTTAAATGGCAACACAGAGCTCCTGTCTGTGTTTCTGTCCAGCATTACATGACTCAACCACACACACACACTCACCCCCCCCCACACACACACACACACACACACTCACATACCTACAAACTTAGAGAGGCCAATTACCGTAACAGTTGTGTTTTTATGGTGAGAGGAGCCTGGAGAGAATCCATGAATCCACAGGAATACATGCAAACTGCATGCAGAAACACTTCAGCCTGGGATTCAAACCAACAACCGTTTCCCTGCAAGGCAACAGTGACAGGAAAAACTAAAATACTAAGAAGTCTGATTTAATTGAATGAATTTCAACCTGTGACTAAAGACAAGCTGCTTTCTGTTGGTTCGTTTCTTAAAGTAGAGACAGTTTGATCTATTAAAACTCTGCAGCTTTGAACTTTTCCTGACAAACTTCAGCTTCACATTGAGCTGAATCAGCGCCTCCTCTCACCTTCAGCCTCCATCAGCTCTGTATTTACGGCGTAAGGAAATCTGCCTCCATGTGAACGGAAGCCAAGGCCCAGAGCCCGGTCCAAACCCGCTCGCTCCAAGCTAACCTGCTAATCTGAAGCCGTTTTATGAACCAGGCTGTGAAATATGACTTTAATAATGGCTGCAAATGGAGAGGGTGAGGCCTGAGCGTGTGGAAAATAAGAGCCGGATCGGCAGCGACTGCCTGGCCTGGCAGCGGCGCAGCCTCATGAAATGTGAAAAGAGTTGCGGGCGCGGCGAGCGTCGGCGGACTGCAGGCCTCCATAAACTCCTGATTAAACCGATGTCGCTGGAATGAGCTCTAATTCTCCGCCTGCAGAAGACGAGCAGACGGAGACGGTCGCCGTGCGTCTGACAGTCGGAGGTTTGACGGAGACCGAGGCGCACCGCCCTGGATTTGCTCCTGATCTGTGGTCGCAGCGCCGAACCACAATGTTGATGTTTCGACTGGTTTTTACAGGCATTGGGCTAAATTTGGAAAGTGTGAAATGACTCTGCTGCAGAGCTGGAGCGTTTAATCAGGCCGGCAATCTTCATCAACATCATGAGAGAGACACCACCAGCACATGCTGGGAAAGTCCCAGTTCCTCCTCCTACACACACACACACACACACTAAGAAACATTCATCAAAACCACGCAGGAGAACCGACACAGAAAGAGTTAAGAGATGTTGTTCATTGTCACATGACATTAGGAGCTCAGATAGAAACTCTCCACCTCCAGGTCTGCACCGCCTCTCCACCCTCACACACACACTCACACACACACACCCCTCCGTAACGCACATCTTGCCTGCAGATGTGGCAAAACCGCCAACACTTCAAAGCGCCTCCCTTCAGACCAACAGCGCTCCCTGACGCCAACTGTAAATGTCCTGGACACAGAGCATGGAAAATATTAAACCCCCTAACTCACGCTGAAGGGCCGGGCCGGGGGAGCGGGGGGTAAAAACGGCCTCCTGAAAACCCCCTTAATGACTCAACTCTCTGCTGAACAACAACAAGGCGGCGTCACCTCTGCTGTCTGCTGCTGATGAACATCTGCAGCGCCGCGTTCACCTGGTGCATCGCCAGCACGGCGACGGTTTGGGAGCAGAAATGTCTCAAGGTCGCCGCGTCCTCAAGCAGCTTGGTTAGCATAATGGCGTAATGGGAGCGGGCCCCTAAAGCGCTCCATCACACTCACAGAACAAACACTGCTTCGCTTTGAGTCTTTGTGGTTTCAGTCATTTTATTCTTTTTGGTTTCATAATATTTCACATGGCCGCTTAAACCTGGAGACGTAAAAATATCGTTTCACTGCATTCAGCCGCGTCATCAGGGCTAACGCTAACAGTTTCACAGCTGGAGAAAGGTGAACCTTCAGGACAGTTCGTTAAACTCAGCCTACGTTCTCACAGCAAGTCTTGAAAATATCTGCATTGTGCCGTTCAGACACACCCTTTGAACAACCTGTTCCCCTCCTGGCCTGTGGGGGCGCTGCACCAACAACCACTGAAGGAAACCACACAAAAACCTCTGAAGACACTGAGAGCAACTTCCTTCTTCACCAGATGGAAACAAGATGGAGG